>JAHWXV010734739.1:0-11750 GCA_024586415.1 Phrixothrix hirtus | reverse complement strand
TCTTGAAAAATTGGGTTTATTATTTCGTATAGTGTTTACAGGTAATTTCGATTGTATTTGATTATTATGTATGTTTTGAAAATATCGGATATCAAGTTCGCCTTTAATGAAATTTAATGCAATTTCTAGTGTTGTAGGAGAACGCCAACGAATGAAAGAACCGAGAGGTTCATTTAAGCCTGATATAAAAGTTTTAAAGTTAAATTTTTAGATTCAAATGTTTTATATTCCTTAATTCCGGCGGATTCATTTCCTAAAGCAATTTTTGAGTTTAGAGTAGCAAGTAATGTTCTAACTCTGTTATAAAAATTTAGCGGTGATTCTTTTTGTTGCCGCCTTAAACGGGCTAAGTCTATTTTAATATTTAACTCGGATCTTTGGTCACCAAAATTACTAATTAATGTTTGCTATAATTCAAGTCAAGAATTAAACGCCTGGCCTGTGATGACCTTTAATGCGGAGCCCTTTAGGCGATTGCACGCTGCTGAAAGTAGCAATCTATTTATATAGGCGTCGGGGGTTTGGTGGTTGAAAAAATTGAGTAGAGAGATCTTCTACCGCACGGATATATTCCGTTAATCCATTTTATTTACCAAGATAAATTGGAATTTCATTAAGTAAACTAAGGTGAACTCCTAATGGAAAACCGTTTTGAGAAAGGAATTGATTTTGACTAGTGGGATTTTTTGGAGTATCCATGGTGTTTAAAACAAGTTGGGCTGGTTTTAAAATTGACTTGAGGCTGTCAACAGATTTTTCTGAACTCATCAGGTGTAAAAATATATAAAAGATGAATTTTCTGCTTTTTACAAAAATGCTATTTTACAGATATTATTTACGAGCAAAATTAAAATGATTTGTTTAACATAAATCTTTAAGTTATTATCGTGCGAAAGGAAAATTTAATGTTAATCTAAATTAATGTAATTAATATAAATTAGTGTGTTCCTAAATCGTCTGCAAGTCAATTTGGCTGGAATATTAAGCGAAACTAATTTTCGCGCCGAATCTCACGTTTACAATAGACAATGTGGTCTGACAAGTAATTGCTAATACTACGTTACTAAATTTAAAACTATATCTTATTTATGGATTATTAAATGTTTCTTAGTTTTCTTAAATTCAATGTGCAAAATAACCTTTCATTTTAATTAATAATAAAATAGAATTCTTACTTGTTCATTATTTTTGATGAAAGTTTCTTAAAACTATGTGGTTCTGGAACCTGGTGTTTTAATAACGAAATAACCGCAATGGCCTGGATGGGTTGACAGCTGCATCTCGCTCTGACGGACTATGCTCGTTTTTGGTGGCTGCGTGAGCTGCGGCGGGTTACACAATTTTTGAAATTCGCGAATTAAGATTTTAAAACCAAGGACCAGTATGCCTGTAGCCCTTTCGCGGATCCTACCGACTGCGCCAATTAACTTTTCTTATCGGAGAAAAGAGATTTTAAACACTAAAGATACCGGAAGTCACAAATATGTTGGCTACTGTAAAATAACTACATTGAATATCACAACATGTACTTCAAGTTAAATTGTGTTGCAAGAGAATTTATAATCTAAACTTGCACATTTAGCAGTCATTTCTTATCATTGAAATGTAATAGTGATAGGATACATAACTCGTTATTAACGCTTTAATAGTTGAAATTCCGTTCTTTTGAGAATTTTTGTCCCATTGTAAAATAAAAGATTGCCTTTTGATATAACTTTCCTATTTTATACGATAAATACATTAAACCTGATAAGAAGGAAGTGAGGATTTCTTTTTACAAACATCATGTCTACCAGCGATTTATAGTTAAAAATATACATGTTTAGCTTATACCATTTAAAGTAGATAACATTTTCAAAAACTGATAAATTTTTCATAACTTGCGTCTTAACAAAGTCAAAGAATTTTGGAAGTAGCTTTAAAAACCAATGAAGAAAATCGAAAATTGCAATTTCTCGTTATAAGACTTAACGAATAAAGGTGTTATAACTTTTATGCCTTTCTTAGTTTAGTTAAAAATATGAAAAACCTCTCACTTATCCGTATCTTTATCGCTCTATTAATAATTCTCTCGGCGAAGACTTCGTTAAAGAAATTTATATGTAGTATAAAAGTTATAAATTCACTCACTTCGTTGTTGGTGACGCTTATTTATTTTTCGATCATACTGAAAAATACACGGGTCATCTCATGTCATAGAGAATTTGAAATTATTGCACTACTAAATGTGAACTTTACTCATGCTACTGGAAATCGCGGTTGTACGTCTATCCATTTAATCGTTATTCACATATTGGTTGCAAGTGGTAGCACAACTCAGCTTGTCTCGTCTATATTCGCAAGATATAAGGTCACCCACCTTGCACGCGTATTCCGCTTCTACAGCTATGGAGCCTACAGTGCGGTTAGTCGCTTCAATTAATAATTGCACCTCGTATTTTGTATTGCTTTATTATTAAGAAACAGAATGTTATTTCAGTTTTGTTGAAAGCTTATATTAAAGTGCTCCATTTGTTAAATTTACCTTTTGTATAGAAAGATATTTGGAATAAAGTGTTAAAGGTACAGGTACCCTCATTGGTTACCAAAGAAATAAAGTCTTTTACAAAGACAAAATGATCGATTGTGTAGAATATGCAAATAGCTTAGATGTAAAGTATTTCGGGGAAACTCAAACAAGCACAACCTTTTGCTGTTTTTCTCGACAGCTCAAAATGGATTAAATAGGGTAGAATGAATTTATATTTGAAATAGCGTTTAACAAATCGATGCTTCATATATGCACGTATATCATCGTTTAATAGTAAAGAAAAGATTTTTATAAAAAGTAATGAAATGTAGTCAATACCAAATACGCATTAAGTCAATAACCTCTAGGGTAAAGCTACTTTACCGATTAATAATTGCTATTGAATTAATATGCAATCTATTTTGATAACTTGTTTTAATACATGTATTGTAAATGATTTTTACGTACTACAGGTTATTATACACATGTCTTTCATTAACATAGTTAACTTATAGTGTAGGTTAAATATAATGTATGTTAATTACGAAAGTTAACTAAGTATATATGGTCGACCGACCTGTTCTTTAGAAAACCATTATGTAAGTGTAAAGCAAGAGTAGTGACAAGCTAGTTAATATTCGGAACATATTGTTGAGTACGTAATAACTTTAATAAACCTGTTGATTATGTTGTCATGTATTCAAATGTACGAATAATCTGAATACTGAAACACAAATACTTGGCAGCAATGTGCGGTCCGATAGACAAAATTCTTCATCTAGGACACTGATACACCTTACGTAATAAGATTAATCATTACTTTCTTTAAATTATTCTTTCGAACGATGCTACTGAATGTGTGACTCAGGCACTGTAGTTGTATTGCAAGATTAATTAATAAAACTAAATCATCATCAGCCTTTCGTTTGCAATATATAATTTAATATGTTTAAATTTTAATTAACAACTGTAACAAACATTTATTTCAATAGTACCAAGTTTTAGTCAAATAAAGAAAGACTATAAATAATTTAGAAAGATCTGTTTATTTGTATAAAATTGCTGATACAAATGAATCTTAAACTTTGTGTTTTCAATACTAAAGTTCATTGATGTGTTTATTATGTTTTGTAATTTAAAATTCTAACGAAATTCTAGAAAATAATTTAGGAAGGGTTTCCGAAAAAGTATTTATTTTGATGCAAATGGAAAACCCTCTTACTGCTTAACTAATAAGAGGAAAATGTAGCATTCAGAACTTTGAGTTATTAGAGTATATTGAAAGCCAGTTAATATGGTTAGCCTAGTTAGATATTTCTTTTAAATAAACTTCTACAACTAACAAGGTGAATTGAAATGTCTTAAAAGTTTTCAACTCTATATCTGTAGTTACTAAAATTCTGATGTTTAACGTAATTGACAAGCCTATATAATTTTCTAAACAGAAGTGTTATGTACCCGACAAATGAGTAACGCCGAATAGCAATAATAGATATTTGAATACAATTCAGATCATATAGAATTAAATATTTATAAAACTTAAATCGTAAAATTACATTAAAATATTGGTGTAAACTGTAGAATAAAATAAAGTGACTATATAATATTTAATTACTTAATATTAGTAAATACTTGTTCCTTAACTAATTACATGTTAGAGGCTCATTAATAGTATATGCATATTAAGTTTGTTACAAGTATTTTCACTTTGATTTCAGAAAATATTAATTTAAATTTAATATTACACACTAGAAGTGAAACAAGAATGCTTGGTAGCATTACTTGGTATTAAACTTAAAAAAGTACTTTTGGAAAATACTAAAACTACATCCAGGAGCTTAACTGAAAATTGAAAGAGTTAATCACTAAGTATCTATAGATTTCTAAGAAAATCATAAAGTAGTAAATATTTCAATTAATACGATCGATGTGACCACTAAGATTGCAATCTGTTGACCTGGCGGGGTAATCCATACTACTTATATAGTGTTCTTGAAGAAGGTTGTAGAGCTTTATGAGGCGGATATTATCACCCACAAAAACAACATCATTACCAAAAATTTGAACAAATGGTATCAGAATGTGCTACAGACACTTTCGAATGTATCTCACAGAATTCACTGCTTTTCGCCTTAGGCATATACGTTCAATGAAACCGTTTAAGCTGATGCCACCCAAAATAACTATAACTCCATCTTCACCAAGTTCTTGTTGTACAACCAATCATTCAAGGTAACACTTGCATGCCCCGCATCCTTCTCTAAATTAGAATTTATCCATCTGAATGGTGTATGTTAAATATCTCTACATTTGCAAATATACAGTTCTGCCATTCCGGCAACCTTCAATTTAGGGGTTATTCGATCTAAG
This sequence comes from Phrixothrix hirtus, assembly GCA_024586415.1. Lineage (NCBI taxonomy): Eukaryota > Metazoa > Arthropoda > Insecta > Coleoptera > Phengodidae > Phrixothrix > Phrixothrix hirtus. The sequence goes on along the minus strand of JAHWXV010734739.1, from coordinate 6,871 downwards.
TTCGATCCTTTAGTGATAGCTATTTAGTACGTCCTCGAGTCTTCAAATCGTACTCATGAAGTCTTCGTGCCACAGTTTGCGCAGAAATAACCACTTCCGTAGTAGCTAGTAGTGTATTGACAATTTTTGTAGCATTATAAATCGGATTCCGCCTAGCTCTTAATCTCATGGTTATTTTTACGACCTCCACCATGGTGAATATTAACACTACCAGTATTCCTAAATCTTACCAAATTTCTTTGCAGAGACCCTTCTTCTACGATCCATCGTGTAGTATTTAAAATGTTTCGCTTAGACAACGATAAACCATGATTTGGTGTTTATCTGTAACACACCACCTTTGAAATCCAATATATCGTACCTTACATGGTTTGTATTAATCAGCGGTATTTCAATAGAACCATAAATTGCTTTGAATTAAGCATTAAGCTTTTGACATAAGATTACTTGATCCATCTTTTTAACTACAACGTTAACGAAAGATTTTCTAGTTTTAAACCCACTTATAACGAAGCCCTATGCACAAATTTGGAATACTTAAGAAGCTCAAATTATAACGAAACTATGGATGTTCCATTTCAATTGTCCATAGTTTATAGCTTATAAACGTGATATTATTACAAACTATACATTATAGTTTTAATTTCCAAATTGATAACTTTATATACGAAGACCTCTGTTTTAATTACGGGATAGAACTTGCTATACTGCTATTCAAAATATTCCCCTTTACACTCTATACATATTTTCATGCGACTAAATCAATTGTCATAACATTCTTTCCACTCAGAATTCCATTCTTGAACGCGTCAACTGCGTCATCTGGCGTTGAAGAACGTAGACCACGCACACAATGTTTGAATTTTGGGAACGTAAGAAATTCATTAGGACTTAAAAAGCGGGACTATAAGGACGATAAGACATTAATCCAATTTGTGACTTGTCAAATAGTTCATAGTTTGTCGTGCTGTGTGAGCTTACATTGCCGCTATGCAGAACGATCTGTCGTTTTGTCGTCGCATTTCCGACAAAACATGTGGTAAATAGATGGTTATATACCACTCATGATATACAGTTTTAGTACCTTTATTATGGAAATTATGGCGAATGTTTTATAATATTTTTGCTTCTTATTTGATGAAAGTGGCGTGACCACCAGAAAATTTTGTTTCAATTAATAAATTTTAGGATTTAACTTAGGCAGTTCAGAGTTTTAGAAGAATAGATATCAAGATTTAAATTTTTGAAGTATGTCATTTGTTCATTGAAAGCTAAATGATCCTACAGCTATCATTTTTATATTGGTACATATTTTGTATTGAATATGAACTTTCATCTACATCGGAATGTAGGTGTTAAGTCATCAACATTGTTTGTGATAACTTCATATTCCGAGGGTCATCTTATATACTGCAGACTTCTAGGTGCATTTGAAGAACCTTGAATAAAAAGAGCATCTAGTAACGTATTAAGTTTCGTTACTATGCTATATTTTGCATTTACTATTTCAATAAAATGTAAATGTACATCATATAATACTAGGCACCCAATATGTTTCGGAAAAAGTTTTAAAACAGTCTTAAGATAAGTTTTAGGCCAATCTCATTTTTCTTAACAGTTCTGTAAATTATTTTAATTGTAATTGTTTTATTATATTTCCATTTCTTAGGCACCGGTAATAAATATTTGAAGACGTACATACATATTATTACAATTTCCATCTAAATTGCAAATTAAAAAATCTAATATGAGGCAACACAAGAACTCTGTTGCGTATTCTAGATATAGAAACAATATCTACAAATGACTATAATATTATTTACGTATATTCTGGGAACGACTATTTTAACGGTCACCCATCCAAATTACTGTAAGGCAAAACATTATTTGACTCCTGAAGTTCTCCTCGATAACTCGCTTCAATGAATTTTCTCAGAGAAGCCGAAATACTGGCGTATATGGGCATCAAATGCGTAAAAATTGCACTAAAACCGAAATACTGGCGTATATGGGCATCAAATGCGTAAAAATTGCACTAAGTGTTAGGAAAATTCTTATAACCGTTTTCAAAAAATTCGCAAAGAACGTAAAAATCGCAACAATAAAGTGGCACTTCTGGTTATTCGCGTTTAACTATATCGTTGTCGACATATAAAATTTTATTTTTCTAAAATATTTGGTTTTGGGAATGTTGATCACAATGAATGCTTGAAATACCTCCGGTTACTGGAATTTTCGGAAATTTATTAGAGAAATATTAAATTCATTTGAAATACAATTATGTAGCTAAGAAATATGCCATGTTTTAAAAATATCCTTACAGCCGATCTCAAGAAAATCGCGAAAGTCTAAGAATTCGGAAAATATCTAAAAATGACAGAAATATAGTGGTAGCTTCCGTTATTTGATTTAAACCAAATTCTTAATTTAGCATGCTAATGTAGATATGACCTCAAATCGAGCTTTTAATTTAGACGACTTCTAGTTTCATAGTTATTTTTTAAGGGTTAAAACTATTTCTGCCTACTTGATTCATGGAAAATATTTCTCATAAATGGCCTACATTATATAAAAGTGCATTAAATGGTTAAGAAATGTAGTGAATCTGAAAAAAATCCTTATAGCTGATTTCAAGAAAATCACGTAAAACCAAAAAACGACAATGCTAGAGTAGCACTTAAAGCTGATTTCAAGATAATCATGTAAAACCAAAAAATTATAATGGTAGAGTAGCACATAGGAGCTCGCCCAGTCTATTACTAGCAGTTTAACGTTAATGAGGGATTACATCTTAACTATTTCTAAAATTTCACATTTCTTATAAAAACTACTTCTTTACTGTTTAAAAATTTAAAATTTTTAGTCTTTGGACTACACCTTTTATTTATCAGATTATTTAAATACTTATAAATTTATAAGTAACAATTAATTTAATATGCTTCTCTAACGAGCTTAACGAAAGGTCGGTTTGTAGGTTCATATTCTATATATTTCAATCTTTTTAAAATAAAATGTCAATAGAATCATTTTCTCTTTAAAATGGTGTTTTATACTAAACTATTTCTTTTTTTATAACGAAGAAAATACGGAAATAAATATTTCTCAAATTCTGAGCCAGGTTATGGCAACATCTGCTCAAATGCTGTCAATATTAGAGGTGACTCCTCCTTCAAGTAATTCAATATAATTGCCATATTTGTTCTGTATATTATTTGTTCTTGGTTGGTTTAAATACTGAAACAATCAATGTTACAGTGAATACTAATTTACGATAAAAACAATTTATAAAAATGGGTTCATATCCCAGTTCTAGAATCGGTAAGGCTAGGCCATCCACATCTTTCTAAACCGCCAATGAAAAGAAAAGGAAAAACAAATCTGAATAAAGGAACGAACGGGCGGAAGGACGTACGGATGGACGGACATACGGAAGAAAGGACAGACAGATAGACGGATGGGTATATACACGTACGGATGAGTGTATGGAAAGGCGTATGGATGGACTAATGAACGGATGAAAGAAGAATGGATGGTAAGACGCACGTCTTTACAGACGGAAGTTTGGATACACGGATGAATGGGCAGAAGGAACGGACGAGCGCATGGACATACGGACGGACATTTATACCACCGAAGAGACGGACAGATGGAAAGGTGTATGACCTTACGGATAGACGGATGGACGTATGGGCGTACGGTTAGACGGACGGTATAACAGAAGAGCGAAGGGACGTTACAAACAGACGTACGGACGAAGGAACGAAAGCGACGAAACTGATTATCATCGTTAAAGAATTTTGCAATTTTCTTTTTATATTTCTAGCTCTAATCGTAAACTTGTAGCTAAAAATAATTACGTACCCGCTACATCTCGTTCTGAAAATGAAACTGAAATCAATTTGTTACCTATTCAACACTCTCCAATAGCAGAGTATGTATGGATAATATATATCCCAATTGCAAATAAATTTTAAACTAACTATATTATTACAGAAACTGCATAGGGAAGGATAATAATTCCAAGTTCAAAATTCCTATTGTTATTGAAGGACGGAGATTAGTTGACTTTCAATCATTTTCTGATCAGCTTATTGCACTTGATCAACATTGCCCACAGTTTGGATAATCTCAAGATTATTAGAGAATCTCGTAACGGATTTACTTCTAATTTTATTCTGCATTGTAATATGTGCAATTTTATGGGAGTTTTAATAAATTGTACGGACGACAAAGATTTAGATGTAAACAATAGCACTGTGAATAATATGATAGCAATTGGTAGTGGCTATACTCATTTATTAGAACTAACGGCATCATTAAAAGTTCCTTGTATGACGGCAGAAACCTATTCAATAATTCAAAACAGAGTTTCTTCCCTAATTAAAGCATCAGCTGAAGAAAAAATGAAAAGAGCTACTCAGGAGGAAAAGTTGCTAGCTATAAAGGAAGAAATACTGTATGATATGTGCTAGAGCACGCAATAGAGAATTAGAACCTTCTAATCTTAAATGTTATAAGAATTGGTCAGGTTCATCTTCAGCGATGGAAGCAGCGATACTTACAGAAGGATTGTTGAAAAGCCAGGAAATATATGGAATTCGATATTCCAAATTTATAGCAGATGGAGATAGCAGTACATACAAAAGAATTTTAGAATCCCGTTCATATAAAGAAACAATCGAAAAAATCGAATGTCTACGACAACTTGCAATCCACTCGCGAAGTTTAATTTATGATGATGATAGTAACATTATAGAGCACTTTAATAGCGTTATATGTAAGTATATTGGAGAGAAACGGATAAAGTTTACTTTGCGTCGACAATATCAAACGCGATGTTCTGCAGCAATGATTTCGTACAATTCCAAAAAAGACGTTCATTATAAACTTAACAAACTTTTGCTCAATAGAAGTCGGTCTACTAAGTTTTACCAATAGTATCAAAAAAGAAAAGAAATTAAGAGGAAGTAAAGTAATATTAGACGTTGAAAATTGATTCTAAATACAGCATACATAGTACACAATGGTACTGACTATGGACCAAACTGACATAAGCCTGATTTATATGAAGAAGAATTTGAAACAAGTAAAAGTGTATTTCTTCAACCACTATATAGAACAGGCAGTTACACCACTAAAACCCTAAGAACGCCGTTAAAGAATAAAATGACTATGTAACAAAAATGTTACACTAAGCAGCGTTATAAAATAAACTTAAACTAAAATTTGCCAACTCCATAAGTTTGTTTATTTCTTGGTTTTCTGTTTATTTAATATTTATAGACAAATGAAAATATAGTGCATTTCTCATTTTAATCTAAAATATTTGTACATTTTCAGTTGTCGACACCTACAGGATCAAGTAAATCCGTCATCATCTTAAGGCACCTCCGGTACTATTTTACTAAGTTTCTTTTAAGAACCTTTCTGCAAACACTAAAGTTGAACGGCTGCGTACTGCATGCAAGATAATTTACCCAACTTTTATAAGTACACATAATACAACAAAATTGTATGTCATTGTTAATATAAACTTACATATATTAATATCATTTTAACCTAAAATATTTGTATATTTTCAAAAACCGACACCTTTGTTATAAATTAAATACGCCATCATCTCAGGTGTTTCAAATTCTAATTTAAATGAGTACAATTATCATTAGTAAATCTTTTAAAGTTGATTGTCATTTAAGATTAAACACAAAAATAGTATCAGTGAATTTTAAATTAAATAAACTTTGTTATTAACAATAGATATTGCCAATAAAAGAGAAAAATGAAATAAACAGAACACCTGTTTTCATTTAATGAAGTACAACACTGCAATAATGTTTGCATAAGGAAAGTAAAGCCAGTATGGAATTTTATAAAAATCACCAAACCTCCTTTATTGTTATACAGGGTGCGGCAGCATAACTTCCTGTTTTCAAAACTTACTAAAACCCATTGTATGAATCAGAAAATTTTTATTTGTTTTTTATAATGTAGGTGCATACCTAACGTTTTGTTTTACATAGTTTTGAAAATCAAATCAGGTAGGTGGCATACCCCACTCTTCGTATACTGAGCAAACCGATTGTAGGGTCCTTGGATGCTTCACATAAACACGGGATTTCAAAAAACCCCATAGAAAAAAATCACAAGGGGCCAAATCGGGTTAGCGGGCCGGCCACTCCAAATTGCCCCTAATTGATATGAGGCGCTCTGGGAAGTGTTCCCTCAAATCAGCCATCGATGCTCTTAAAGTGTGTGCCGTTGCACCGTCTTGTTAAAACCAAATGCCTCCCAAGTCCAACCTATCTAGCCGTGGGAAAAAAATTCCTGTAACATGTTTACATAGCGGTCCGAATTCACTGTTGTTGTGACTTCATGTTCCTCAAAGAACCAGGGACCAATCCAGCTGAGGAAATTGCACACCACACTGTGACTTTAGGTAAATGCAAAGGCGTTTGATGCAATTCTCGAGGATCGGTGTCAGCCCAGTAGCGCAGTTTTGTTTGTTGACGGATCCACACAAATAAAAATGGGTTTCATCACTAAAGAAACAATAGTGTCCTCAATAAGGACTTCGAGAAGAACCTCACACGCGTTCCTCCGAGACTGAAAGTCACGTTCAGAAATTTCCTGCATAATCGCCATCTTGTAAGGATGGAAATGAAGATCAAGATGAAGAATTCTCATCACAGAACGGTCGGAAAGTCCAAGAGCAGACGCATGTTTGCGCGCAGTACGCTGTGGTGATCGCAAAATTGAAGTTCTCACTACCTCATGTTCTCAGGTGATCTAATGGGCCGAGGGACTCCAGTTCTTCGTCTTGTCACACTTGCAGTTTGTCTGAACGTAGTGACCCACGTAACAATTGATTTCC
>JAHWXV010734711.1:0-11238 GCA_024586415.1 Phrixothrix hirtus | reverse complement strand
GGGCTATTCGGAACTCCCAACAGAACTGTCAGAACTCTTAAAAAAAATTTTCATACTTTGAAATGACAAAGTCAATACCAATAATCACTCGTTACTTTTTCAGCATAGATTCGACAGATTTTTGTCATTAGGATTTTGAATAGAGCATCGGAGGGGCTATTCAGAACTCTTAAAAAAATTTTTCCTATCTTAATGTTTACGAAGTCGATACTAATAGTTGCTGCTAACTGTTTTGGGATCTATTCTACAGATTCTTGTGATCAGTGTTTTCAACAATACTCCTAAGACGTTTTTCAGATCAGTTTTTTTAATTCTTAGGACTGAAACAATTTTTTTAGACGTTAATGTTAAAAATACGTTGTTACCAGTAATTTTTAAACGAAGATCGCGTAGGCTTGTTTATATATTTTTTGTAGCTATTCGTACTAACGATATTTTTTAGCAAGAAGTTTATGTAATGTAGCTGCCCAAGGCAGATGTCGATTTGAAATGTTTTCGATTTTGTCTCTCTTTCTTTTTTTACGCTTTTTTGTTTTTTATTTTTTGTTTTTTATATTTCTAAAATGTTTATTTTTTTTGAATTTTATTTTTTGTTTTTTGTTATTTTAGTTTGTTTTGTTTTATTTTCAACTATAAAAAATAGAATAGAATGGAGAGAGAGAGAGCATATATATCGCAACTGAAAATAAAAATAGAATTGAAAATTTTGATTTTAATATTTGAATCTTAATCATATATGACATACATTCATACGTGAGGTCTCGTTTTTTCGTTTTGGAATGCATACATCTTTTTACTTTCAATGTCATTGTATTTTCGCTAATTCAGGCCGTGGTGAATGAAAGTTGTATAATGACCATTGTTTGGTCTATATGACACAAGTCCTGCGAGATTATATTGTTGGTTACCAATATTTACAGTTCTTGGTATCGATTCTAAGGAGCATGCTTTAAGAGTTCTGACAGTTCGGTTGGGAGTTCTGAATAGCCCCCCGATGCTCTAACGAAAATCCTAATGACTAACATCTTTAGAATCTATACTAAAAATGTTACGAGTGATTATTGGTATCGACTTTGTATTTCAAACTATGAAAAATTTTTTTAAGAGTTCTGACGGTTCTGTTGGGAATTCTGAATAACCCTTCCGATAGTCTATTGAAAATGATACTGACAAAAGTCTGTGTAATCTATGCTGAAACAGTTACGAATGACTATTGGTATCGATTTGGTCATTTCAAAGTACGAAAATTTTGTTAAGAGTTCAGTTGGAAGTTCCTTATGGCCCCTCCGATTCTCTATGGAAAACTATAATGACAAAAATCTGTAGAATCTATGCTGAAAACGTTATGAGTGATTACTAGTATTGACTTTGTCATTTCAAAGTATGAAAATTTTTTTAAGAGTTCTGACAGTTCTGTTGGGAGTTCTGAATAGCCCCTCCAATGCTCTAGCGGAAATGATAATGACAAAAATCTGTAGAATCTATGCTGAAAAAGTTTTGAGTGATTATTGATATCGACTTTGTCATTTCAAAGTATGAAACATTTTTTTTAAGAGTTCTGACGGAATAGCCCCTCCGATGCTCTATCGAAAATCCTAATGACAAAAGTGTATACAATCGAAAACCAAAACGTTACAGGCGATTATAGACACTACTTTTAAAAATTCAAGTCTGATTTTTTTTATTCTCTTTGGCATAACTATCTAAAACATATCAAGAACTCTGGAACTGTTCAAAATCTATCCAGAACTATAATAAAAAATGATATTTTTCGTAAATGAGGGGTTGCGTGAAGTTAGTCCCCCAAAATTTCAAAGTTCATTTTTATGTCTTTAATCGCCAGAACTATTTCTAGCAGCTCTCAGGAACTCTGGAACTATTATAAATCTACACAGAATTCCAAGAAAAATTAGTTTTTTAAAAAAATGGGGGCTAACTGTCACGTAAAATGATGAATGTAAAAATAAATAAATCGCATTAAAGGAATTTATTGAAACTTTAAAAACAATACAAAATAATTTATGAAAATTCAAAGTTTCGTCTCTATGAACGGCACGAATTATGAAAAATTCGACACGTGAAAAGCCATAAAGCTGTCATTAAAATAAAAATAAATGAACAGTTCCCGGTCTTCTCGACACAAAATGTTGTATAACCTAACAAAGCTTGTAGTTGCATTCAACGTGTCGCAACCACTCGTTTCGCCCTATGGGGGATTATCAGCACGAGGTTGCTGGACACGTTGAATGAAAATGCAAATTCTCGTCGTTCATAACAGGAAATTTCGACTTTTCAATGTAAACCAATTCTATTTAAACCAGAGGGCTCTGCAAGTCTAAATTACAAAATAATGTATAATTCACTGACAGGCAACAATAAGGCACATATAACCAAACCAACAATCATGAAATGACAATGAAATTTGCAACACATCATTGCAATGACCTTGATATTTCATAATTATTAAAAAAAACTGTAATTCTATAATTTTGATTATTCAGTCTAAAAGTTTCAGAATTACTCCCTAGATCACGTTGACAAATTAAGTTGTTAATATTTTTATAAATTTTTGCTACCCAATCGATTTATCACCACTATTTTACTATTTCGTTTTTAAAATTACCTACCTACAAGATGTGTACGTATTAACTTGTACGTGTTGCTCTCATGTATTTTAATTGCCATGCGCAGCGCTTAATAAGCGACTGCTAAAACTTACGATGATGAGGAAGTTTATATTGTCTAAATTTCTACCTGGTTTTGTTTTATAGCACCGTTAATTGTTCATCAAGTAACTTTTATATTTTCCTTGTTTATTTATTTATTCAAATACATAACAAGTTTTAAATTAAAAAAATGTTAGGAATATAAATATTATTAAATCAAGATTTTAAATACACTATTAAGGTAAAGAATTAATAATCAAAGAAAAAATTTTAACGATGCACGTATCATGCAGATTGATAAATCTATTATAATAAAACGAATTTAAAGTTATTTACGCAAAGCGCATACAATTTTGAATAATTAAAATTGAAATATGGGGAAGTGAAAGTTATTTGATTTTAGAGTGGCTAATTGTCATTATCATACTTTTTATTCAAATTTATTTTTGTGTTTATTTCTTTGGATTTTAACGTAATCGAACTTGTTAGTAATTTATCAAATGAGTGTTTCATTATTCTCACTTATGGAAATGTTTCATGACTGACATTTATGTTATGTTCCGATTTCTATACGGGATCTCCCGGATATAAAGAGTATTACTGAACATGTACCCAGCCCCTTTATGAACTTAAATCTTTAGAAATTTTTAATCTAATTAAATAAAACTTTCGTAAATTTTCACGTAAAAATACATAATGAATAGAGGCCTGTATATGGGTTCGTTATTTATCGTAAAACCTAGCTTCGGAATGTTAAGCTAGCACCTTCTAGCTCTACTAAATAGAAAGCTAGTAGCTCAAAAGGTAATTGAGATATAATCATTTATTTTCAGGGAAGGGGGGCAGCAAATTCCCTGGGGATTCGAAACGCTAGATCTACATTCATTATAGATGGCACTATTATCGGAAGAATTTTATAGGTACTTGAAATGTGATACCTTAACCCCCCCCCCACCTCATTACTCAAAACCATCCAAAAATCTGGTTCTAGTTTCTTTAGATTTAGCACTACTTAGCTCCATGAAAAATGAAATTATTATGGTCTTACATGCGTACTATGAATTGATAATCACGATGCTTAAAGATTCGATTTTATCACGAACGTTTTTCCTGTATAAAACGTGTACTTACTTTTGTTTTCGATAATAATTTAATAATTTATTAAGCTAGTGAAATTATTTAACTTAAATACATTTTATAGTAGCTGATTATTTTGGGGTGCACTTTTCACTTTTTTAAAATCTAAAAACATTTTTTATATAAAAACATTGCAGGTAATACTAAATTTAATAGTGGTGAGTTTTATGTATGCACTAATTGAAAAACTATATTAATATTTAGTTGTTTTGTTTAAATTACGCGTTTGTGTTAGTTGCATTGTGTTTCAGACGTCCGGCGCCTGATTTACGTTTGCTCCTTTGTAATTTTTTATTTTGCTAAGGAGTTTCTACCTTCTTGAATATTATTTACAATAGTTACCTATTTTACTGTAACGACATAAAGTATGTACGATACCACTGTCTGACTGTATTTATATTTTTTACTCTAGTTTACAACATACAATAAATATCAATTGAATAAAATATGTAAAAGATTTAAATAAATTTGACCATAGGGAAAATAAAGATATAGGTCCACAATAAAGTAAGTGTTTAGTTAATAACACTATTAACAGTTTTTATCTACAATGGGTTATTTGCACAAGGTGTCCCAGAAATAAATGACACCGCGTAAACTGTAGTAGATACCTTATGACCTGTGGGGCACAATTTTCTTATGATTATTTTTTAAAAACGATTTTTAAATTTTGAAAATTTAAATGATATAATTTGCTCTAAATGCAATCTTGAATACTAAAAGGAATTATGAATGGGACGATAGTACACACTACTACTGTAATTTGATATACTTATAAAAGCACGCAATGTTTGCTTAGATCGCACTTGTGGTAATGTGACCTATAAAAGTTCTTTGGCCTTGTTTACTTTCTTTGAAATAACAAAACAATTTTAAGCCAGCTGTTACATTTTAAGTTTAAGTTTTTAAACATATTGATTGCACCAAAATTATTTGTGAAAAACACAAGATTCTAAATTGTTTTATCTTAAATGTCAGCCATAATATTAATACAATTAATTTTGTTTTAAAATTTGTAACGTGTTCAATGAAGATATTCTAAAAGAGAATAAGCGATTTTTACGCCGACAAATAACAATATTTTTGTCTAAAATTGCTATTGTAAACAAAAAGAACAACTGATAAATAATGCATTACTTATTTATTTTGCTTAACAGAAATGATTTTTAAATGTTTCGCTTACCTGTTAGATTCGTGTACCGGAGATTGAGAAATATTGTTTTATAATATGTCAGGTCAAGTAACAAGATTCTTTTAACGTTATCTTCTGGAATAAATATTTTTAGAAACAAATATAGGTTCCTAATTCAAGATATGCTGATGAGTAAATACGCATGGAGGGTAACGATATTACTATCCAACACGGCGCGCATGCCATGGTTGGACTTAATACTATGATTCTTATTTTTACGAAAACTATACTTTTTGGAAACAAGATCATTAGCAAATTTTATTCTACAGGCCATAAGGCACCTACAGTTTTTGGACACTCATTTTTGGACAGTCAAATAAAAAGCGGCATTTTTTATTAATAACTACGCAAAATCCGTCATACTAATTTGGTCCATTGCCTATAAATCGTCACTTGTTGGTACTTAATTAATTCTTTATAATGTGATATCCAAAAACAATGAATTATTTGTAGCGTACTACCCCGTGAGGAGATTTTGTGGTTTAACTTAAGCACAATTCTAAATGTTTTCTGAATTATGCTTGAAGTAATTTTTAAAATGAAACAACTAACTGCATATCTAAGGGAGCGTGAAGACTGTCCAGATATCAAATTTACACAGGGTTTTTATCTGTTATATATTTTAACATATGGTTTTTTGTAACTTTTGTAACAGTAAAAATTTTGATTTCAAATACTTTCGTTAATAAAATGCTTTAAACTAAGTAAAAAATTATTCAAATAATGCACCTATTTAAGCAAGGAATCCTCATCAAAGTTCTAGTTATAAAACGGATTTTAGTTCACTAAGAAAATTAAAATATATCTATAAAATTAAATTTTCGTAGTTACATAGATAAAATACATTAATGCAGCGTCTAAATAAAATAGAAAAAGAAGTAAACTATGTTCTTTTGCAACAAAATTTTAAAATGTCGGTTCTATGTGAGATCTCATATAACAAAAACGATATTAACTTGGCAAGCATGAGTTATTTAATTTAAATTTAAACATGAAACGTTTCAAAATCTAAGTGAATAACGAATTGTTATGCCACATGAATAATATGACGTGGCACCAATAACTTTAACTTTAATATTGGGAATACTATAAAATATTTAAATAATTTTTTAAACAACTTCTGCCGACTTTATATTTATCGATGATTAGTTATCTATACGAAAATCAGTAATCAGCAGTTTGACGAAAAAAGGTTATTATAATTTTTAATACGGATTAAATATTCCATTACCATCATCCATGGGTGAAACCTCTTCATGAGGTATGAAGTAAAAGTTCTAAATTCCTAATTAAATATCGGGATTACAGTTTTGCAAAATGGACTTAAATATAAACATCGATAGGCGGAATAAACCCGCATAAGTTTCAAATATATTGTAGCTGGATGAGAGCCCATTTTATGAAATATCTTGAACCATTTGAAGTACACTATCTCGTGGATCTTTATACCGAAAACTGTTAAAAATCTATTTTAGTTATACATATATTACCACATAGTAAATATTAAAGTTAAACAGAAAATATTCAACATAAAAATTAATTTTTCGGTGTAATAGTCAAAATATATAGCGGAGATCCCAACCTATAAGGAAGCGGTACCAAAAAAATTTCGCCCCTGGCGCTAAATAGGTCAGGTACGGCACTGCTTATGAATAATAATTATTAAATTTGTTTCATCACAGGTGTTTTTGAATATCCTAGCAGTTTCGAGTGCGTTCGGAAATACACAAGAATAATACATACTACATAAGTGTATACATGTTCAAATATGTTCGATACGTGCAACCAGTACGTGTATCCGATACAAATTATTTTAAAATCAGGTACTTGCTTTTGGTTCATGTGATAAAAAATTATCGTTTGATAACTGATGCATACAAATGTAATCTAACTTTTGTAGTTTATGATGTTTACGCTTAAAATTTAAAATTTTACTGTTCTTGATAACATATGCAACTTGAATGTACAATGTGTGCCGTAAGTCTGGCATCGTAGACGAATGAACAGTTCACAAAACTTGTTTAACGTGTCGTCCATTAATTCAAACATAAGATGGTTTTCCCGTTTTCCACTCCTTGGTGAAAGATGTCTAAAGTAATTAGAGCACAGCATGCTGCGCTACGTTCTCAGATGATCCACGCTTCGAATTTTTACCAACAGGGTTCAATATTGCGGGAAATGCTTCCTCCGGGAGCACCGTCAGATATGTTTCTCCAGTTACATTCCCGGCGAAGAAGGATGGACTAACAAATCGATCATTTCATATCCTGTACTAGTCCATAATTGTCAGGGTTTATGCTTCTTTAATTCTACGTTGTCGTAACCATTAGCCTTGTTACTGCTAGGAACACTGAACAGATACGATCTGTTACCAACTATAGTTCCTGCTCAGTTGAATATCCTGTATTTTTTTACAAATTATATTAAAATATTGTATATTATTTTAAGTAAATCTTAGTACATTTGTAATGTTAGTGTTACCTCTTCGGTTTCTGTTTCGATTATTTTAATTATTTATTAATTATAAGCCGAGCGGCACTTTACTACAGAAAAAACCGGATTTTAATTGTTTTTGTTTACGGTTAACGTCCTTTATACTTTTGGTAAAATGTAAATAAAAAACTTGCAACGAGTTTGTCTTTTACATTAACAAAAACTCATAAAATAATTATGAAAATACTTATTAAAAAGAAAATCCAAACTATTAAATGATACACATTAACATAGAATAATTAATCAATATACGTAAAAAATTTAAGACTACAATAACATTTATTAATACTAATTGTATAATGCAAATCAGTTGTGTGATTTGATTTCAAAAAGGCTAAATTCTTGACGTAAAGCGCAATATTCTTACTAATAATAATCTAGGTACAAAGAACTTACTAATAAAAATAAATTAAATTATAATACGATTTCTGTTATTTTCTATTCACTCTTTAATATTAGTGTAGTATTTTTATTTTATAATGAAACTATTGTAAAAGCACTATTCTCAAGGCTCTCCCTGAAGCGTTTAGATTGTAACCGCTAGTATGTGTTGTTGATTAATTTTGATCATACAACCTGAACTTTCGTACTAACGGTAAGTAAGGTTTCTGGAGTTTCTTTATTGCTAAACGTTTTAATGGTTTAGTGCCCCCCCCCCCGAAATTTACACTTATTTTAAATAATTCCGGGCAAGACCGCCTCTAATTGTTTTTCTTGGCGATGTTTTCTAAATATAATCCACCAAGCTAAATTTACGTGACACCCATCGTACATTTCACAAAAAGCCTTTTTAAAGGTAATTCGAAGTTTTTAGAGAGTTTTCCCCTTTTTTGTAATTTGTGTCGTCAATAATGTTTCTAGTTAAATTAAAATTGTCTAATGAAATTTTAACAATTTTTTGCTATACACTTGTTCTCACAATATGCACGAACGTGCTTTTTCTTGAGTTTAAGATTTTAATTATCCTAAGTGCATTTATAATAAGTGTGTCTATCAAGGATGCAAATTTTAGGAGATTTCATGCATTTTCTTAGAAGTATGCTATTTGTTATGTACTTCTACCTTTAATTTGTTTTATGGAAGTATTTAACGCTTGCCTCTACTATTTACATCTTTGTAGACGTATTTACAGAATTTTAAATTTATTTTTATATGTATTTATAGCTAAATTTACTTAGGGCTAATTTCATAACAAATTTAAAGTTGCTTTTAATTTTAAAGTTAGTTTTACTGCTGTAATTATGAGTGTCTCTACAATTGTAACTATCGACGTTAAAGTTGACTTTAAAATAAACTAATTCTTAAGTTTATTATGAAACTGGCCCTTACTTTTTTTGATAAAAATTAAATTAAAATTTTTGATTGACACGAATAGCCTGATGATTAAGGAGGATATAAAGAATATTTTAAAGGCAGTACAGTCGGTAATACAGATTTTTAATTTATTGTTAATTAGTTGCCAATAATCTGTTAATTTTGGAGTGGTGATTTATTATGTTTTATATCTTATTTTGGTCAAGTAGGCAGTTAAAAAAAATATTGTTTTAATAAACTTAAATTTACACATATAAAGTATTTGTCATGTGACAATTCGAAATAATTATTAATTAGATTGAAATTGAAGGTTAAATTACTTATTTTTGATGAAGAAGGTTAAAGGTTTTAGTACAGAGCAACAGGTTGCTATTACAGCATTATTAATAAATACTTAATTTATCTAACGAGATATAGTACCAAGATGTAAATTGTCATAGGCGTTAGCACGGCGAATTAATCAAAGAAAATCTGGTATGGGACAACACACGACTTTCTCTTACCCATTTTAATTTAATTTGAAGTTTTAAACTCTAAAATTAATTTAAAAGCATACATTTATAATTTCCTATGTTTTAAGACATAATTAAATTTTAACTTAATTTAGGATAAAAATAATTGTAGATTAAAATAAAAAGTAATTAGATATATAAATAAAGAACAAAATCCATTAAAATATTATTTTATATATTTATGTTGGAAACGATAATGACAACGGGCACCCATCCAATTAAGCGGACACGCGAAACACTGCTTAACTCCGGAGATTTTCCTCAGTAATTCACTTCAACGAATTTTCGCAGAGAAACCAATTAAATTGCGTAAAAGAGCCTTATAGGCGTAAGAGACGTGGCAAGTTTTAAAAAAATCGTTAGCCGTTTTCGAAAAAATCTTAAGAATAAAGTGGCGCTTCCTGTTAATCATTTTAGCGAAATTCTTAGTAGGACATACCAGGAAGGTAAACTTATATTTAAAATTTCACTTTTCTACGACGTTCAATTTTCGTGCTACATTGACCACACGTACAGCCCAATTTCGAAAATCGAAAATGTTAACCGAAAACAACTTTCTCTATACTTTCATACAGGTAAGAGCATGTAATAAAATCAAATAAAACCTTTGATGCTGCTCACAAAGGGATATGCGGCGGAAAATCGCTTATAAATCCCAGTAGGGAATGTGTACTGCAAAATATAACCATAAAATATCGAAAAAATGTTTGGAGAAGGTAGTGTATAACATGTGTCGCTACAATAAGACAAAACTGTCCAATATTGGATTAAGTGTCATAGACCGATACAAAAAAACCCAAAACTAACTTCAGCCACGATCCAAAATAGACTCACTGGGGCCATTGCTCACTAATATTTGACGATTATTGACTGACGCATAGTAAGTTACCTCAAATCTTTTAATTTTCCATTTTATTCGTTTTACGTCTTGTCACGGCCTTGTTTGAATGATAAATCAACTTTAAATTGTTAAATGATTAGGAACGGTTTGAAAAGCATCGTCTATCTGAAAAATATAACTATAACTGTGTAATACAGACTGTTAAATATCCTGATGGTATGGTCTGTTATCACTGGAAAAAGCATGAAGCATGTATGTATGGTATGGTCGATGGCACTGTGTGCCAAGACGAATACAAAAAGGTTTTGGGTTTTCCACCGTACGTATTGTGTGCCGCGACAGTCCATTTTCGCGAGCATGTTTACGTGTTGACTTTTGCAAGTTGTAGCTAACATTTTCTGCATCAACAATGCCAAGTTCTCTTCAGATGATGTCATTGATAGATGGTAAGTTCTCTGTACATCCGTGATCAAACTTGTGTTAATAAGCTTCTCATGACAGTTATAATTGTTTCCCGATCGATTGCTCCCCTTCACCGTACGTTATCTCGACACGGCAACCAGTGCGCTCGCTTTTGTACAGTGTGTCCAGATTTGTCCGTTATTTTTAAAGTCAGCGGGATGCGGTTTTCGCAACATGTTACTACTTTTTAGTGAAACAAAAGATTCTGTAATCAGATTTTTCACAACCACCTTTGTTTTTGAGATACAACGCGAAATTTAAAATTTGCGCGTTTGGTGCATACCTCGTATTTCGGGAACGGTTAATTATTGAAAAGGCAAAAACTGTAGCTTATAAATATTTTAACGTAGAATTCAATGGTGTCCCTGTATATTTTCTTCTAGTTGTGTCCAGTTTAACGTGGGCTTTTCAAAAATATATAATACTGTAGTTATTATCGAAATTAAATTAAAATTTACAATTTTCAAAAATTCAACCAATTTTATTTAAGTAGGTCTTGAAAAACAACCAACGAATGTGAAGTCAAACTTTTCTCTATTATAGATAAGTATAGATTATTGTTGGCGTTCGGAGGCAGTAAATTTTCCCCTTTACAATGACTGCAAATCAAGTTTTTGAAAA
>JAHWXV010734691.1:0-11059 GCA_024586415.1 Phrixothrix hirtus | reverse complement strand
GCATATAAGTGCATATTTTAAAGGCAAACAAGGCATATATATGCGCATATTTTGGCTGCATTTAAATGCATATATTCCGCCCCCTAGTTATTAGTATTACAATGTTTATGAAACAATTTGCTATCCAGATATCCAGAAAATGGACGAATAATTTGCTTTGGAACACAATAATACACTTTCCCACATATTGCTCTATATCCTACAGTTCGCACCTAATAAAAAATGTGTTATTCCTGAAATCGTTATATTCTCCTGATTTACTTACTTGCAAGTTCTAAATTCAAAAATGACCCTAAAGGGATAATGATACGACTCAATAGAAGAGATCGAAGCAGTGACGAAAAAACGTTTAACAACACTCACAGGCGATGTATAACAAGATGTTAAAAGGAGTAACATCAACATTGGTGTAAATTTAAAACATGCCAAATAGTGCACTTTTAAGAGGATTACATTAGATACGCCATTTGTTTAATAAGATTCTTTATGTTAGTTCATTTAATATATTACTTAATCCTGCGTCACACAAAATCGACATAGAATTTTACGTTACTAACGAATATGAAAATTGCTTTTAGATATTTCAAATATCTTACAAATTATTGGAATTTAAATGATTTTTAGTGCTTAAAATTTAGTTAAAATAATGCTTGAAGTTTGTTTTAAGTACTCCATTGAGTTTCAAACAAACTTTAGATTAATAGACAATTTTAAGTTATGTTAAATATTTACTTTGTTACCGTACTCAATTTATTTGCATGTGCTGTTCCTTTGTGAATAAAATTACTTTTAGATATTTAGAAGATTACTAAAAGCGCTTATAATTACATTTTATTTAAAGTAGACATTGCTATGTTTTACGATAAATTCTTTAGAATATAAATTATCTTCTTACCTGAATCAATATTAACTTCTAAAGCCCGTTTTGGTCTTATAAGAGTAGTTTTAGTAATTAATAAGGGAACGACAGAGATAAAACTCAAGCAGACAAAACGTAGATTAAAAGCTAGTTGTAGTTAATTAATATTTAATGGCTTTTCTAACAAAGTTGCGTTATTAGCCCAAAGCTAAAGTTTTAAAATTAAAGTTTAAGTATCCTTTTCATGTGAATTAATTGTTTATACAATTAATGATACAACGGCAGTTAGTTATCATTTTCCATTACTCTTATTTCATTAACAAAATTTTCAACAAATATTTCTAAACAGCAAGCTGTTCTTGCAATTTTTTCCTTAAGTTAAAGTAAGTACGTTTAGCTCCATAATATTATAATCTTCGTTTATATAAATCAATTTTATACCATTATAACCTGTTTCTAAATTAAATTCGACACAAAAACTGAATCATTGTTTTTTATGAATACGGCAAATATATGTAAGTCGAAATGTCAAAAAATTGATTAATAACATTCTTGAAATACTATTTAAATGTACAAGAAACATTAATAAAAAGGTTTCAAGAATATTGATTTTATAATGGAATAGAGGTTTCTGATCTTAAAGTAAAAAAAACCTAAAGTAAAAAACGAAAATATTTTATAATTAGCTTTTATAAGTAATATCCATAGATTTATATGAAAGAATTAATTAGATATTTATTTTCTAATTTTAAAATACAATAATTTATATCTGGAGGAGGTCAATAAATTCGCGGAATCGGGAGAAGGGGGGTGAAAGAGTACATTGTGTTAGATTTTCTTTTCAATATGTTCTCCCTTGATACTAATGCATTTTCAGATCTTTCGATCTTCTTATCTTTACCATTATAAAAAGAATGTTTTATCTTTTCCATCAAAATAAACCAAAATTTCAAGTTTGACCTCATCGTTGTTCGTAAATTTCTTCCCACGAAGTTCCTTTTTGACGAGAATAAACAATAGTCTGAGGCTGCCAAGTCTGGGCTGTAGGGTGGGTAGTTTAACATTTGAAAGCCACTGGAGCGTTGTCGTGTAAAGCAGCACACCTTTTATTAATTTTCCCAGTCTTTTCGCCTTTACTGCATCTCCTAGGTACTTCAGAATATCAGCATAGCAGGCCCTCGTTATTGAAACACCTTTATATTTGTAATCAATGAGCAGGATACCCTCTCTATCCCAAAAAACACCATTATTTTTATGTCCGATTGTGACAATTTGAACATTTTTGGGGTTGTGCGTCCTTTTTATGCCACTGCATAGACTTGTGCTTTTAAATATATTATTTCCGTAAAGTTAAAATTGAAGAATTTACATATATACGTAAACTTATTGCATTAAATTAAAAGAATAGTTTTAAACTAGGTTAATAACAACCACTTAAAATACGCGAAAATTTACTAATTTAGTTTTAAGGTCTTTGGAATTGAATATCACTTTACCTGTAAGCGAGATATTTGACGAAATGTGCAGAACTTCTTAATAATCCAGTCAAATATTCTAGGAAGTGATAATAGGTAGGACCTTTACTAATATAAAAGTCATTAATAACGCTGAAAGTAGCATAATTAATTTAACGTTTAATTTTAAAAATTTGTATATATATATTGTAATTTATTCTAGACAGCTATATGAGGTTATCTATATATTCCAATTGCGCATTTTCACCACATATTATCAATTAGTTTATTAATGTTTACTAGACTTGCATATTCCTAATCTAAACTTGACTATATTTCAACATATTATCTTTTGCTTAAATGAATTTGTTCCTTCATACGTACATACGAGGTACTTCATTTAAATAATTGAACGAATCAATTTGTAACCATTTCTAATTACTTTTAAGACTCAAAATATTTCTATGTTTAAATCTTCCATTCTTAACCCATCAAATATGACACGAAATAATGGCTACATCGCCGGGTTCGATTTTCGACTGCTATCTCAGATACCACCCTTTAAAGGAAAATATTTTGAATTGGCAGAATATATACAAGTCGTTGATTTAATATTTAATCAATTTTGCCAGAGAAATGACCAAAACGCTTTTATTAATAAAATCCTTCTTTCCCTGCAAGGAATCGGTTACGAGATGAAGCATTTAAAGTTGTTGCCGGAATTCAATTTAATTCCTGAGACGAACTAAAAATTACACTAATCAATAATTTTTCAGATCGAAGATCAAAAACCACTAGCTTATGCATCACGAACATTAAACGAAACGGAACAACGATATTAGACTATTGAGCGCAAACGTTTGACAATCATTTCGGCTACAAAACAATTAGACCATATCTTTTTGGAACAAAATTTATTTTATATTCAGATCACAGACCCCTCGTTTGGCTTAGAAATTTAAAAGAACCAAATTCAAAACTGACACGCTGGTCCCTTAAATTAGAAGAATTTAGCTTTGACATAAAATACCTTCCCGGGAAAGGCAAAAAAGTAGCAGACACATTATTACGAATTAATATAAATCCATTGACTGTATCTGACGAACTTTTAAATGACATTGATGACTTAATACGCGACGCTGAACAAAATTTAGAAACTTGCAGTATAATTCCTAATAACCCTGAAATTCCTAACTGAGAAGAAATTTTTGAGTCCATAGCCCCATTATTCGAATTTCTTGAACTGGTTCATGTCGATCGATCCTTTACAGCCGCTATTCATACACAATTAGAATCAACTCCTGCTATTCTCATATTCGAAAAATCTTTACAATATTTCTCAAACCAAATTGAACTTATCGAAACTACGTTACCTAAACCAATAAAGACTTCTACTTTGGTGGTAACAAATTAACAAAAGTTTATTTCAATAAATATAATAAACATAAAGTTTAATGAACTTCTTATCTCCTTCTGCCTTCCTAAGACTAACTATTACTGTTTCTTTCTCACTGATTCTCTCTATAACGAATTTTCGCACTACATAATTTCTGTTTCCAACAATAACACATCAAAATTCTTTAGATGCATAACACAAGTTATCTACATTACTGATAAAGATGAACGAGCTATACAAATTACAAATTATCATGAAACTAAAAGTAACCACAGAGGCATAAAAGAAACAACGGGAAAATTAAAACGAAAATATTTTTGAAAAGGTATGACCAATGACATTAAAGACTATATAAATAAATGTGAAATTTGTAAAACTAACAAATACAACAGACAACTTATCAAACAATCTTTAAATTTAACTCCAACTTTTACCAGACCATTTTACACTGTACACATGGACATTTTCAAAATCAGCAATCGAAACTATTTGACGATAATTGATGTATTTACCAAATTTGCTCAAGATTACTCTTTAAAATCCAGTAATTTAATTGACATTACGGGCAAACTATTTTCCTACGTAACCCAGTTATACGACCCCTAATACCATTATAGCAG
This sequence comes from Phrixothrix hirtus, assembly GCA_024586415.1. NCBI lineage: Eukaryota > Metazoa > Arthropoda > Insecta > Coleoptera > Phengodidae > Phrixothrix > Phrixothrix hirtus. Next base: position 6,730 of record JAHWXV010734691.1, on the reverse strand, counting down.
ACAACGAATTTAACAAACAACCCTTGAAAAATTTTATATCTCTTCACAAAATTAACTTCCACATCACTACTCCTTACAACCACCAGTCCAACGCAATAGTAGAACGTTTACACTCAACATTGAACATTATAGATCTCTAAATGATACACCTGACAACAAAAAAATTCAATTCGGTATTTTGGCATACAATCATTCACTTCGACTTAAAATTTACACCTTTTGAGATCCTTTTTGGACATACAGACAGCAAAAATTCTTTTGACATAGATTTCCACAAAACCTTTATAGAATCCTACGTATCAGATGGTAAAGACAAAATGAAACACTTAAACGAATATTTAAAAGACAAACAGGCCGAAGCAAAAGAAAAACGCAACGGAAAATTAAATAAATCACCTAAAACACACGCATTCAAATTAGACGACAATGTTTATGTAAAATCACATTTAAGAGACAAGAAAACATCGCGATACATTGGATCTTACACTATAGAAACAATAAAAGGATATGTCACTTACGATTTACGACATAATACACCCAAATTTCCATAAAAATACATATTAACGATTTACTTCCCATTTCAGAACAATCTTTTTGCTTATCTTCCTCCTTACTTAGACCTTCGTCCACTCAGACGTAACAATAACACCTTTAATTGACAATCCCGTACTATACCCTCTTATACAGAGACGAGCTTTTCTAAAAGAAAGTACTTGGACGCTCATCAAAGCTTTAGGTTGTAAATCACTCTTAGAAAATTATCAGGCTTTAAAAACTTATATTCATTAAACACTTCTATTATTGACAAATAAAGAACTATATCCAAACACCACAGACATAATAGACATTCCCATAAGATATGACGAACAATTAATAATTTTGAAACAATATTTAGATAAAGTAAATAAATTGATCGACCAACTATTTCATGAAATTCCTAAAAACAACAGACCTAACAATGCTTTATTGATGGACTTGTGACGCGATTAAATTCTTAACTGGAAATTTAAATTCAGACGATGGTAAACGATATGACGCACTTATTGAAAAGCTGACGAAATCCTCCGACAAACAAAACATTATTCTACAAGAACAAGCACAAATATTAAATAGTACCATTAACACTTTTACTAAAAATATAGAAAACTTAGCTACCAAACAAAACCTTGTTATACAAAAATTAGATGAAACAAACTTTAAAGTAAACTCAAAAATTAACTCCATTTTTAATATAATAAATATACCTTCACTCTTGATCGATCTATTCAACTCTTAGAACTATTCATGTCCACATATTTTGATTTAAAAACCGCTCTAACCTTTGCACAATCTGACCAACTTCACCTTTCATTAATTTCCAACGATGACCTACCCCAATATTTGACGAATGCTTCCCAAATTTTTAAAGAAAATCAAAAAACTTTAAATTTATGGGTCTTAGTGAAAATGTATGATTTATAAGTTACTGTTAGCAGAAATTATGTAAGTGATGCTCATTTCTTCTATTGTGTCCATTTTTAGAAAGAAATTACGGATTACCTATTATACAACAAAATAACTATACACTCTAACGTAATTTATTTTATAGAAACCATATCTTCTATCTCCACCGCCGCTTATCGGCTTACTTTCGTTATCTTTAGAGATATATTCAGTATTTTCTTTAATGGTCTTGGTGATCAAGAAATTCGTGACGATTTGGTATAGTACCTTATCACCCTAAAGAAGTTAAGAGAAGGGTTACAGATTATAAATAACTAATAATAATTAAATGTACTATAAATATAATTACAATAACACGCCATCGTTTAATTTTCAATTGGATACTTCAAGCAGGGCTATCAAAATAGATTTATAAATGGCCATAATCCACCAAAATTGGAGTTTTAGGCGATCGCACTTTATAAGTGTTAACAAAACCTATATGGTTTGATTGAGGCAGATAGCTATTCTACTAATTTATTAAATTTTCTAGTCCGATTAAAGAATACCCGACTTTGAAACGTAATACAGTTATGTAAGAGATAATCAACTTACCAGTTATTATAGTGACGCCTCCTGGAACCGATTTATGAGTGAACTAATTTATGCTGTATCATAAGTAAGTGTTATGGAATACTCTCATTTTTAGTATTGGAAATATCTTACAAATAATTATACCTAATTTTCAAAATCTGCAAGGTATTCAGAAATAAATCGTAATAAAATAATGTGTTGTAGATATTGAACAATATTTTCTCTAAAAGGTTACAAATTACGAATTTGGATATATCCTCAAACACTGAAAGAAACCATCACATATTAAGAATTAGATACGTTAGTCAATAAAGGAGGGTATACAACTTTTGTTCCTTTTGATAAATTTCATGTGAAAAACTTTCATTGGATAACAAATTACCAACCCTAGAATTTCAAACTTATCGGCCTACTATGAATGTAAAGTATTTACCGCCCTAATTTATATTATTAAATTAATAGTTGCCATATAGAGAATCCGAACGACGATAAAAAAGTACTTATATCCGTTTTAATAAAGAAGATTCTAACAGACATGTTAAAGAGACAATTTAACCAATAAAAACAGTTATAAAAGTAATCGAAATGGTAATGATCTCTATTATATTCCAAGTGCTGAGGTAATTTATAAAATAATTGCGCGTTTTCAGCTGGCTTAACTGTTGCCAACCGTTGAATAGAATTTTCCTGAATATGCATGTGAGAAAGTTAAATAAGTTGAGGCATTTTGATAAAACTTAATTTTACGATGGTTACAATTGTTGGATTACAAATAACAGAGTATCAGATTGTGCAAGATTAATGTAGCACTAAAACTAACAATACATAAAATTTGGGTTTTAGGTAAGGCCAACCGTATGAGCTTTTCTGCCTTTGTATAAATAAATCGTAACTTGTTATAATAAATTAATATGATTTCCTTCCATAATCTGATCCTCATCTAATGGAAGTAAGTGAACAACAAATGCAAAGATGAAAGAACAAACGTGTAAGTTATATAAGTTAAGTTATATAAGTTATATAAGTTAATGATAGTTAATTAAACCATATATACGTAACATACATATACGTATATATACAATATAGACCGTACAAAAAATAAGTGTGCCGAATGTAGATAAACAATAGCTGAATATATAATTTAATTATTAAGTTGGTTCGTAATGATATGATAATGTAGCACAACCTCGTGCAATATAAAATCATATTTAATCAACCGTTCGGTGCGCTTGATATGTGCAATCGATTATATTAATTTCAAATTAATCTGAACTTCAATGTAGACAAACTTACAACGAATGTGAATTGTGTAATCCAAATCAAATGTGCATTGTCTGACCGTAATCTAAATTTAGAAAAAAGCATGATTAAGGAAATATTAGAGTTGGTGTTGAAAAGATACACTGAAATTCGTAAAAACTGGAATAATATTAAATAATTAAGTTCTAGAATACCAAAAGTACTTAGGAAGTACTTGGAAATAAAGTCTAACAATGAATCTAAAATGCTAAAAAAACCCAAAAATCTTTGATAAACAAATGAAGGAATTCCCGCCAGTTAATTGCATTGTACTGTCTCCTTGAATACTAACGGCTACCTGAATTTTACGCGTAAGTTTAAAATCCAGAGTCTGTATTTCAATCTGCGGTAATAAATCCGATGGCTCTCTCGGTGCCATTATTAGTTTATTCAGATGCATAGAGCATGAAATCGTCTTTCTATTCATACACAATCTATAGGATACATGTCTGTACTGCTTGTTGGTAAGTGAAATAATCAAATTGTCACCTTGTTTAGAAAACATGCAGGACATTGGGCGAACATGTATTGTAATAACAAAATGAGTTAATCTCCAATGAATAACATGTGATCCACCAATCTACAGTGTGTCTATGAATACCCATAGTGTCATTTTCTTTGAAGACTGGTACAGTATGACTCAAAAACAAAATACCTGCCAATAGCAAATTTCGGTTGATATAAAAAAGTATTTCTGGAGCAAAATATATTGTTCAAAACGTTCATCTGATATTTTCTGAATTTATTCATGATCACCTGGATTACAGAAACGAAACATAGACCCATACTATTATGCGTAATTCGTTTAACATGCTTTAGAACAAATCTAAGGCATGAAATTCAGTAATTTTTGAATAACTCCAGTCCTAGAGAAGGGTGGCATGTTTTTAAGTTAGCATCATACAATCTTATGCTTATGATTCATTCAATTGCCGCTGGTTGTTTAACTTTCGCAGCCATTTTCGCAGTATAACCACTGTGATATGTCAATTTATAATGGTCCTATCACTAGAAGTCGTTTATTATGGCCTACCTGACTCAGGTCTTCTCTGGTATTAGTTCGTTTTCTTCTAGTGTTGAATATTCTTATAGACTGTCATAAGAGATTGATGAAGAAATCTAGCAGTATATTGAACACTGCCTCCATATTCAACGGGAGCAGTGGTTTTTGTAATTTTTATACAGTTAAGTGAAGTAATGAAAATCCTTACATGAAACAATTCAAGGTAAAGAATATACATTGTTTAATTAATAACACTGCCAAAATAAAATGCACCTCTTGGTAACAACCGTTCACTATAATTTTTAGGTTAACGTGCAAATCGCTGATAATTAGTTCAGCTTTAATCTACATTATCTCGAAGTACCTCGGCGATGTTCTACTTCATGTAAAATGCATCTAAATTTCCAAACCAAGAATATTCCGGTTTTTTATATAGCCCTGCTTTTCCTGTTGGATTTAGTATCCAACAATTAACGCCAAGTTATAGTACCAAAAACTGCGTTATAGATTTATTTATATAATAAGAATTCGTTACTGTGAAGTAACGAAGGCTGCAAGAAATAAAAGTAATATTTTAAGCATTTTCTATAACGTGAAAATCCTATTGCTTAAGTTGTAATTATTGTGGTAAAAATTTTAAGTATAAATAAAACTCATACTTCTCCTCAATCGGAGAAAAATCGCCAAAAGGAATCTAGCAACGTATCACAGGTTTGCGGTGTATCTGGGCTAAGTATTTAGAGTATCATTCCCGCTGTGGTCGTCCAAATCCTGTAGTTACCCCAAAAAATTAAAATAGGTAAGAATTAGATATATAAGAACCATTCTGCTAAGGGTTTGCAGATAATAAAAAATATTGTAACACACGATAGCACTTGTATTTGACCGTTATATTAGAAACAGCGATTTTCTAAAGTAAAATAAATTTCAATTGCAACTATCTGCAGTCAAGACATTGCTACCACTTTTAGGAATCTGAAGAAAAGATGTTGGTAGATAAGAAAACTAGCGCAGGCAAATATTATTCCGAAACTGTAGGAAAATAACAAGATGCAATCAAAAAAAAACTGAGAACTAAATTAAGAACCAAGGAGCCCCTGTTTATAAAAGCAACGTCGTGAAAGATTTTTGAAGACTTCCGTCTTTAAAAAATTAAGTTACTCACTTGTAATATAGATTTTGTATAGCAAAAAATTAAGAGGACGTAAGTTTTCCAGCAATGGGCTTAAATCGGCGGTTTATAGTTTTTCTGAAGAAGTGCAAGAAGTGTATTCGGTAACTAGTAGAAAAAGTTGTATATTTTGTATATGCTCGCTTTTCCTACCAAACTAAGTCTGAAGTTAATTTCCCTTTATTTTAATCAAAAGCAAAGAAGCAGTGATGACAAATGAATATTTCCGGCTTATGCTGAAAAGGTTATCGTGGTACTGTTATTCGTTGTATCTAATTATGAATTTTGCCAACTAATCATCTATTGGAAAAGTATCGCTTTCCGTCCGATACCAGCAAAAACAATTTATTTTGATAGGTTATTTTCACTAATTTTGCTAACTTATTAAGAGGAAATTATATTAAAAAATACGCAAGATCAATTTTGCATTACAAATGATTATAGTTACTTCTTTAAGTAACATATTCGTAATTTAAACACAGTAAATATATAAAGGGACCAAGTTCTCTATTATGAATATACAGTGGTTGTCCGAAAAAACTACTTTACATTGCTGGTCATACCAATACTTACATCTAATGTACTCCAATTTGTTTTTGTCAATAATGAAGTCGGATAACTTATTAAAAACGTAACCTAATTTTGTTTTATTAATTTTTGGATTGTTTCTACTAATAAATTTATTTTCTATTTTTAAATCTTTTATTAATTAATTCATAATTCACAAATTCACAATGAAAAAATATATTACATTCGATTCAAAAATAAATCAATGTTTGTTTACAAGTTTCCTAATACAGTAGATAATAAAAATTTAAATTACATGCTCCACGTTACCACCATTGCTATTTAAGCATGCATCGATTCTTCGTTTCATGTTATCGAATACATTTTGTAATTGGCATTCGGTGATATTTTGTTAAGCAACCGTAAAGGCATTTTTCAAATCATCTATTGTATGCAAACGTGTGTTATAGACCGTATTTTTTAGGTGGCCGAACAAAAAGTAATCAAGGGGCGTTAAATCAGGCGATCTTGGAGGCCTACTTATAATTCTATTTTCATAAAATTCTTCTAAATAAGCACGAGTTTGGCCTGCCGTATGGGCGGTTGCATTATCGTGTTGATAATAACCGTATCCTAATTCTTCGTCGTGCATTTGGTTAATAATATTTTCTAATAATATTCTGTAACGAGCAGCTGTAACAGTGTTATCAAAAAATATTGGGCCTATTATACGT
>JAHWXV010734647.1:0-12142 GCA_024586415.1 Phrixothrix hirtus | reverse complement strand
TACGGCTAGATATGTTTATGAAATTGGCCTTTTGATTAGTAAAAAAAATTTTGTACATATTTCCACTTATTTTAAGTAATTAATAAATATATGTAAACGAAATACTTTCTAGCAAATGATTTAAACATAAATAAAAATGTTAACTACATTAAAAATGAACCGAGAGAACAGTTCAACTAGCAACAAAGAAGTTAAAATTCAGCGCTGGTACAAATAAAAATAGTAACAAATACAACAAATATATACAGGGTAAATTAATCGTTCGTACACAAAGAATAATAAATTACCACCTATTGTGCATCGAATAATAAAAATTAACCAAGTATATACAGAGTAAAGTTAAAAAGTTTCAAATTCTTAATATATAAACTATTAAGTATCAAAGTTTACGAGGTAAAATCAAAAAGTGTAAATCTACGGAAGGCTACAAAGTATTCATCCTTGTTGGCTAACTCTGTTCGCAGATCAAAACCGTTTAAAAGCCACTCAACCAAATAAGTTGACGTTTCAGATCCAACCACAACGAATTTTTAAGCAAAAATTGTTAAAACCCGACTTGAACATTACAGTCAGGAAACATACAGTATATATTTAGCTTATATTGTTTCAATTTTTTTCATGAACAGAAATATCGGTGAAACAATTCATATATTCCAGTCGGGCTTCCTTGCGTTATCTTTGATTTATGTGAAGATCTATTTGTCGCCTAGTAGCTTTTCATTTACACGTTTAGGATGTTCCGAATACAACTAGTTATTTTCCCTTTCTGCGAAGGTTTTTGGGCTTTTAGTCAGCACACACTATAATGCGACCCATTTGGAGGAGTTTTATCACGTCCAGGTTCTGGTAACTGAAGGTCGGGCGAGAACCTTTGGTGTCAATATTTGTTTTTGGCACAGCACCTTTTATTGTAATGTACTGTAATTGTTTCGATTAGGCGAAATGTTTTTAGGTTTAACGTACTCATGCTTCACGCCTAAGAGGCCGTATTACAGTTTGTTTGCGCGTGTCCGAATTTTTGCTATCAGTGGTATTGTAACTATTACCAACCTCTAATGAGAATCTGTTGTAATCGTATCGATTCCCTTACTTTCTTAGGTTTACTCCGGTTGAGCGGCGCTGTTACTTTGTTAATTCTCGGAGCATGCTCAGGGCGGATAGCATAGGAAGATTTTATCTGGCTTTGCTTGATGCCTTGGTCGGTTATATTTTTCGCAAAACCTTTCATAAGGAAATTGATATGTGTGGAAGGGATTGTTCTTTAATTTGAAACACTTCATGATGCCACTGTGGTTGAGTTCAGTGGCCGGCGTTTTATCCCCATTGTCGGGTCTTTGGTTTTGGGGATTGTTATGCTGTTTTGGCGCAGTATTCTTTAGTGGAGCTTTTCCCCTAAGTGAGTTTTAGTCGTAGTTCGGAACAGGATAGTGCCTCTAATCTATTTGTGAATTTCAACTTCGGTGGAGGACCTTTTCATCGATACCATCCTACTTTAGTCTGTAGCTTCGCAGGTGTCACATACTACACTCAGTTCCTCTTCCTCGAGAAGTATTCCCTCAAATCTCGTGCCGCTTGAGATGGTGCTTGTTTTGAACTGGTTGGTTGCATATTTTTATACATAGTTGTCGCTCATGATCATAGCATACCTATGGGCTTTACATTTTGGGCAAACTGATAGAGATTTCAGCCACCTTCTGCTAATGTCGTCCTCTATTAGCTTCATCAAGCTCTTGTAATATTAGTAGGTAAAATTTAGTCTAATTTCCAATTGTGACACTGTTTTCTACTGAACCAGAGCTAGCACTTAAGCACGTATTTGTTGAGGGATATTGCACGCGACCCATTGCTGCTATGTAGAAGGGGTCTATCCTATACCTTGTTAAAGGCTCACAAACGATCGAACACGCGCGGCTGAGTTTTGATGCAAACTCTGGTTTATGACGAGCCCATGTTATACCGATTAAACGAGAGGGACCTTAGCCTATGCATTGAATAAAACAGTAAGACTTATTGTAATTATTTTTAAATTGAAGTTTCTCGGTAATGTGTGTTTAATCTGTGCTATTTTTGTATTTATCGACTTTTCTTAATTTTTATGCAATTCAATTATACATTTTGTTTTGTTTTCTATTCATTATGCCTTATTTAGGTAAATACCTTTAACGGTTGTGTTTCTATCTTCCTGGTACTTTATTCATTTATTTCTTTTCGCTGATGGCAGTTACACGTTGCAATTACAAACATTTATTCGAATTGTTCTACAACTAAATAATAAGATAAATTTAAATTTGCTTTATTTATACACCTACGAGAACTGATTGTAATTGCGTTTGTTCAAGATATGGGTAAGTATATAGGAGTCGATTAATACTAGATAAGATGAAATTAACGCTTTAATGAAGCGCTAGAAGTTCGCCAATATTCTTTTATCTGATTAGACCACAATTACTTTTCTGCCACATGTAGTTTAATCTAATCACAATCTACAATTCTAAAAGTTTTCTCCTATTACGCCATTTATCTTAGCGTAGTGCTTGAAAATTAATCAAGGCACTTTAACTTTGTATTTTTTGTTAAATCAATTTATTTATGTATTGTTAACTAATAAATACATTTTTATTAATAAAACAATTGATTTTGTACATGAAACAATAACATTTTTATTAAGACATACCTTGATTAACTTGTCTCCATGTTAAGCAGCGTTAAATGCCACAGTTTTTTTTTAGAAAGTAATTTTGAAATGCTTTGAACCATCATGCTTTTACAATTATTCAAATTAAAATCTGCTTCAATTTTATGATATGTCGTCTTCAAGGATATTGTGCCAATATAATATTTCTCAATTTAAGAGGATTATTCAAATAGATTAATGTAGATGAAATGTAAAAGTAGAAATTACAAACTCTGTTAAACTTAAGGAATTTTACTATCAGAACATCTCTTCGATGCCTTTTTATAATGTAGAATCGATAGAGCTTTCAATGGTTTTTGTTGAGGCTAGCAAGATTAAAGTCAAATATATTGTGTCCAAGGAAAAGTTCAGGATTTAAATGTGTTCTAGATTCAAAATGTAATTTTATAGATAATTCTTCTACGATTTAGAATAAAATTTTAAAAGTATCACATTTAAACTTTGTTTATCATACAATTACAATTAATTGCTTTAAAACGAATTTGTTAAATTTGTATACCAAAAATGATGAAATATTTCGCTGTAAACATAATAAATTTATTTTAAAAAATATAAACTATGACTTTAAAATTTTACGCATTTATTAGTCTCGGCTGCAACTAATGAGACGCCCATCTCGAAACATCATTATATAAACTTTTTAAGTATCTTCACGTCATGGCAGATTAAACGATTCAGCGATTACAACCATTACAAATCCAGTATTAAATATTTAAATATATATTATACTACAAACCATGCATGTACCTACTTACTTTTGTTTTATATATGAAATGCTCCAATAACGAGACCAATTTTTTGCTGAACCATTTAGCGCATTCAAGTTTCAAAAGGAACTTAATATCTATGTTTGAAATAACTACATCCCGATTATGAAAAACAAAGGTGATAGCAGTAGCTGTTAAGCAATTTATGTAATTATCCACTCTAGACCATTTTGTTCTTTGAAATACATAATAAGATTATATGGTTAAGATTTTTTCAGCAAAAGCGTTTTTCATTTTAATAAGACACTTACTTGAAATTAACAGGTCAAAAAATGTAATTACACCTAATTGTTCATATTTTGTCTAAGTTGAGGGCTATTTATTGAGCCATACCAACAAAAATTTCACTTTTTATACATAAATTAAGAAATATTTTTAGTTCCCTTTCTTTGTTTTTTATATAAACTAATTTGAATTTTTATGCAATCAATCACCGTGACCATACTGTATATTCTCTTAGTTTTAAATAGTTGGTGTATTAGTTAGATCGTTTAATACTGGCTTATCTTTAATCAAGCCCATATTTTATACAGTAAAATTTAGTAATCAATTTTAACATTTTGAGACAACTATTATATTTAAGACGCCTTCTTTCAACTGTATTCCAAAATAATAAAATTTGTCACATTCTTTTATATCACTAGATTGTTAGTTTTGTAAGTAACAGAATTCTTACAGTTATTCAATTAAAAATGCTACAATGTAAAATATTTTAAACTTGTATTTCAGTAAGTTTAACGATTGTGAAACATGATTAGTATTCAAAAGTGAATAATTACGGATAAAGTTTATCACCCTTAAATATTCTGATTTAAGCTGGGTGTTCCAATCAAATCAACGTTTTGGATTTATTAAAACTTTTATTATTGCTAAAGTTAATACACAGATAGTAACTTTAATATTTTTAAGTATAATATTTAAACATTAGGTTGTAATTTAATCGTGATAAAGGTTCAAATATAACAGGAGCATTGACCTATTTACAACAATTATCACTATCATTGCTCTAACGACCTTTAATAAAAATGAAGAACATTTTCGGAGTAACAAGAACGTTTTCTTGAAGCAAGCTAGCATCAAATTAAGATGTAACAATGTGAGACAACACATAACTTTCCCTTAAGTATTATAGATATACAAATAATGTCCACAAATAAATAAAACGTTATTTACGCTCAATAAAAAAGGTCACCAATTCAAACTACTGGAAACGTAAAACGCTGCTTAGCTATAAAGATTTTCTCCGATAATTCGTTTCAACGCATTTTTTTGCAGAAAAACTGAAGCTCACGAAAAAGTGCACCAAAAGTAGTAAGTTGTAAAAAAACCGTTATATTCGTTTTTCAGAAAATCATAAAAAACCTAAAATTCGCCAAAATAAAGTGGCACTTCCTATCGTTCAATTTTAAATAAATTATTGTAGTTGCATGCCTAAAAAGTAGGAAACTTAAATATTAAATTTAATTTTTCTACGATGTTTAGATTTTGAGATATGTTGTTTACAAATAATATTTTTCATGTTAATCCATTTTCAAAAATTTATTAGAGAAACCAGTTAGTTCATATAAAATGAAAATAAGTAGTTAAGAAATATACAAAGTTTCAAGTTTCAAGAAAATCATGGAAAACGAAAAATTCGGAATATATTTTAAAATGTCAAATGCAGTAGTACTTCCGGTTATTCGAATTTAACCAAATATAAATTTCCATTTAGTTAGGATATTAGTTTCATAGTTAATTTATTCAGAGTTAACGGTAAAATTACTTCCGATTACTCGATTCATGGAAAAATTTCTGAAAAGGGTATTAAATGATCAAGAAATATAGCAAGTTTTAAAAAAATCGTTAAAGTCGATTTCGAGAAAATCGCGAAAAATCAAAAAATAACAAGTGTAAAGTGGTACCTCCGGTTATCCGATTTTAGTCGAAGTATTGCCGTTATATGCACGGATAGAGACTAATACAAATATAAATGTTTGTTTATCTACATTTTTTAATTTTCAAGATATACTGTTCTAACATATACATATACGCATAGACACACCCATGTGCACAAACGCACGTATGCGCATACGCACACGCGCTCCCACGTACAGCACACAGACACAGACACACATATGCGCGCGCGTGCGTTCACGCACGTACGCAAACGCACTAAAACACACACACACACACACAAACACTCAAACCAATATCCAAAAACAAAATTTTCGTACTCAGGGACCCGAAAAGGTGTGTATCCACTAAAATTTCGATACCGAAAATTTTGGACGACAATAATATTTTTTCTTATATAGGATAAGGGAAAGTAAAAATGAAAATGAAATGTGCCGAGTGAATACAAATCTGTACAATTGTTAAATCTAAATAAAGAAATTTCGTAACTTTTTGCAACAAGATGTCTTGGTTACAACCCTGGACTATGAAATGTAATTGAAAACGTAAAAACTATCTTGTTTCTGTTTAAAAAATAACATATTACATTTACTATTCATGTACTGCTTTATCTAGTGCAAGATCGTCAGCTGTTTTAATAAAAATGGTAGCACGTATTCTTTTAAGAGGCCTGTAAACCCATCGATATTGTAATAGCAATGCAGCTCCCTTAAAAATGGATATATTGAATGCAGTTTTCGGTATATTATTTAGAAAAGAACTCAGAATTTGGATCAGCTATTTTTTTCTCTAAATATTTATACTTTTTATTTTGAGAGGCAAACAAGTTAAATTTTGTATTATCAAGATTTGTCCCAAATTAAGGAATGTACTTAGGGATATTAAGTGAAATTTCAGCCCTACATGACCAAAACTAAAAGATCTGTTTGAGAATTACGAAATAAAATTTGTGTATCCGACAAATTACGCCTACTGACTGGGATAACGGCTAGAGTGATTACTATGCATAGGCGGGCGTGTGCTGTTTTGTAATAGGCAGTACACAACGTACGTAATTCGACGTTGTATTTTAATTTTGAGTGTGATTTTTGATTATATAATGTATTGTTCGCAAGCAGTTCTTCGGTGAATATATTTAAACTATATTAAAAATGGGAATATATTTAAAAAGTGTTTCTTTTTAATTATTTTCAATAACTATCTGTAGTATGCCACGACAAACATGGATAAACGTGCGCGTATAGCCTTCACTAAAAGGATTCCGCTTCGCAGCAAAATAAATAAAAATGTCCGGCCGGCCCTAATGCCGCGGAGGCTAGGAAGATGGTCAATATAACCATCTAGAAAATTATCAAGGCTGATGTACGCAAGCTTCACTTTCCGTATCGTTGGGGCAAATCCCAGAATCGGTGCTGAGGAACGTTGACGTTTCCGAAACTGGTACGAACTCACGCAGAAAGAAACCTGAAATACCTAAAGGAAGAAAATAAGATGGACGCTACACACCTGTATTTGAAAAAGCTGGTGAGAATCTGGACGTACAAGATTGAAAACGTCGTAGATTATTTTGGCGATAAAGGTTGGACTTAAAATTACTCGTAAATGTTTTGCTTCGCACGCCTAGGGCTATGCGGAAAAATATTCGTAAATAACCTGTAAAGGGAATTAATTAAGACATAACAGTACATAAAAGAAAAGAAAAATCAAATTAAAGATATAATCAGTTTATTTCGTTTCGGAAAATAGCGGACAGTAAATGGCAACGTGCAATTTATAATAATCTTCCAATAAAGTATGATAATAAAAATTGAGTGAACTTTTGAGAACTGCAAGCATAAATAAATTTAGCTAGTAAAGTTTATGGTTAACAGAATATATTGAGAACCTCAGGTTTAAAATAACACGTGTGCACTACAAAGTTATAATATCAGACTATGTTATAGCATATATGTTTTGACAGCACGAAACAAGCCTTGCAACGTAGAATTGAAATAACATAGGACTTGCAAAAAAAGATAAATTTAAGGTGTTCGTGAACTTGATTCCTATAATTTAAATTAGATGTTTAGCATATACAAAAGTCAAAAATCTAGCCAAAGGGATTAATAATTAAACGAGGCAGCTCGTTCGTCGGGCGTCACTGCAGTGATGTGCGACTTTACTTTTAATAAAAATAAATCAATTATTGAAATACGCAGTCGTTAATTAAATCTGATTCGTCCAAGAACGCCCTTACATAAATCATGCATTTAAAAGTATGGTAAAATAACAAGTTAAGATACTGAAGCGAATTAACATTGAAGGGGCCGTGAACGGGATCGCGCGGTGGTAGCGACCGCCGGGCGGCTTCAGGCTACACTCGCTCTAAGAATCGAGCGTCGAATATAAGTAAAAAATTCTTACATTTAGGAACGAACTTAATATTACAGAACAATTAATTTCTATTTCAAAATTACTAGTAAGATATGTATAGGCGAAATCAAATAATCCTAATGAATAATCATAACTAATATTACTGTAGTATAAAACAAAATGTAGAAAGTAAATATCAGAACGCGAAGCAACAACTCGCAGGTACCAAAACGGAACGGAATCTTGCCATCTTCGGCGGATGCCAGTAAGAGAGATAAGATAAACTGACCTGGATGTAGAAGTTTTCTGAGGAAACGGATTTTGTCCTAACAAACCAAATCCATCGCCACGAAGCTACGGGACGGGCGCTCCATCGCGAAACGGTTGGTAGTCGCACTAGCGCCGTAGAAAGGTAAAATAACGGGCGGCTCTGGTGTGGAGAAGCAGCAGTTTGACTAAGGCGAAAGGAACCCTCCAAAGCATGGCCTTGGGCTCATCCAGAAGTTGTCGGAGGCTTTATAACCATGCCGTCGATTTCACAAACCTAACGGGCATTTTAAATCCCGTAATTAAAACACTATAAATAAACAAAAAGAAATCGATCAACAAACCTTGCCCAGAACCAAGGGATGCCTACTCACCCTAAAAAAATGTAGATGTTTCATCCAAAGAAGAACCAAAAAGAAGTCGTCGAAACTAGACGGAGCGAAACAGCATCGTGCGCCTTCCACGACGAACCAATACAGATAACCTGATGGCACGCGATGAGAACAGATAACCATGCCTGCGAATAAAATTAACAAAAGACGGAAGTAGGCCACCCAAAACACAATTTACAAAAATTAGCTGATCTCAAATTAAATCAAAAGTACTCGTATACTCAAAAATGTCAACTAACCAAAAGAGACTGTTACAAGTATTCCTTGTATGAAACAGGTAGTAGGAAATCCATTCCCTTTTAGCTTGTCGTTGTTTCTTCTGAACCCATTTTTTGCTTTAAAAGTTTTGTTTAACTTTTTTCTGACGGATCCGAATACAGAAGGCGCGTTAATCGCATTTACTGTCTTCTGTGTCAAATTTAAGTTTTTTCAAAAATTGTGAAACATAATTTTTAGTTTAACCTGGTGTAACTTTTGCAATTTTCAAGCTATTTAAATAATTTTTTTATAAATTACACGCCCTTTTATTCTGAGTACAACGGTTGAATTCAATTTTTACTAAAAACAATAACGTATTATTGATATACAAAAAACTAGTAATAGTTGATTCGAGAATTTAATTTCATATTGAAATTTTCGAGATGCAAGGAAGTTTTTTATTTATGATTCAATTATAATCGGGTTTACGCCTTTGAATCGTAAAATACGATAGGATTTTTTTTCTGAAATATCTAAATTTTTCGTAATGACTAGTCCCGCTACCACGGGACATTGTACAATGATAAAAACCAAAAATCTCGTACTTTTTTTTATTTTAAAGAATATTAACACATTTTGCTAAACAAATACAACTAATTGTACAAAAAAAAAATTTTTTTTTACACATTTGCAATTAAATGCAGATCTTTGAGCATTACATTTACAATAAACGTTTTGCCCAGTGAATACTAGTTTTGGATATCTATTAATTAAAATAGGCGTTATAATACGGTTATAAAATCGTCATCCAAAGACTGTAGGGTTCAGAATTTCCCAACGTAGGTGATTGACAGTTTTATATATTTATATCTGATATAAGCCCCTTAAAACCTGAAATTGGAAAGCGGATTCGGTGGGCGAAAGAAACCCGAAATTATATAAAAACAAAGAATTTAAATAAAATTAGAACACAAATTAATTTTACCTTCTTTGACCCTTTTGATTTTAAATTTTTCGGAAGTGCAAAAAATAATAAATACAAAAAGTTTAATTCAAAAACACTCAATCTAGTCCATTTATTATTTATTAAAAAGATTCACGACATGTTTCGCCCTACTACGGGCATTCTCAAGTGAAATTATAAAATATATTACGCGAGTCGACTGTAATGATCACATCAATTAATACTACAAACATGAAAACAGCATATATAGAGAACAACTATTGGAACACCAAACAAGCTTGATTAAGAATTAACTAAAATTTTGGTTTACATACATAAAGGTAAAAATAATATAAATGTAATGTGTTCAATGATATCTATCGAGCCGTTGAAATTGTGTTTGCAAAAATTTTGGGAGATCGAAAAGCTTCCTTCAAAACAACATTTAGGTTCTGATGAAGTAAAATGCGAAGAGCTCTTTTCCAAAACAACCTGTCGTACCAACTCTGGCAAATTCATGGTTTCTTTACCTTTCAAAGATTCGGAACCCATTGTTTCATTCACTTTGTGCATGTACAGTTCCTCTTTTATTTTTTATTTTGTAATTTAATTGTTAGTAAAAACGAGTAAAAATGTTTTTATAATGTACCTAGTACGCCGGCCGTTAATTTTACAACAAATTATTTTTACCGACTGGTTGAACATAATTCCATTCAATCTGCATTTAAACTACAGAAGGAGTTAATTTGTTTGTCCAAAAGGGGCATTTTCAACTCAAGGAGTGGACCAGTAACCGGCCAAAGTTGCTTGCAGCGTTTCCAGCTTCTAACGTACAAGTGCCACTGTCATTCGATAGAGCTAAGCCAAACTTCATTAAAGTTTTAAGACTTCAATGGGATCCAGTAAACGATACATTTTCATATCTTGTTTTTTTTGATAGCAGGTCGTGCACAAAGAGGAACACTCTTTCAGAAATTTCAAGGATTTTCGATCCATTAGGATTTTGTGCGCCAATTAGCCTTCTAGTCAAACATCTCGTGCAAAAACTGATTGGATGGAACAAGATTCCTTTTTCTTGCATATTAGATTCTTGGTCCCAATTTAGAAACGAGCTTCCGCATCTTTCAGAAATAAAATTAGCTAGACGTCTCACCATAGATAATTCCAGTAGAGTTAAGATTCATGGGTTTTCAAATGCCTCTTTAGTGATATATGGAGCGACAGTTTTTCTAGAAAACAGTCAGTAGACAGAGAAATTTTTACTTTTAATGTCATTGTCAAAACAAAGGTTACGTTTTTGAAAACTTTATCCTTTCCTAGGCTTGAGCTACGTAGAGCCCATCTGTTGGCAGGTCTAATTTCTTTAATCAAACTTAGTCTTTCGGAAACACTCATTTTCGACGAGATTTGGGCTTGGTCAGATTCAAAAGTTGTGCTGTCATGGTTAGCCTCCTGCCCGCACAGGTGCAAAACGTTTGTAGCGAATTGAGTCAGTTCCATCCCAGAAAGAGTTCCTGGCAGTCGGAGTACTTGCATGATCTGCAGCAACGTGCTAAGTGGGCCAATACTAAGGCACATATACAAGATAACACATTGGTTTTCATCAAAGATGAACAAAAAACCCTAACGCAATAGACCTGGTCCAGGTAATCTCTGTTCATCCAGGTACCGACGCACGCACTCGTGTCGTTACGCTGAAAACTGCAAAAAATAATGTATATACCCCAGGACTAAAGTGCTCTTTAATCCCATGAAAGATTATTTCTTTCGCTGTCATTCGAGAAATGCACTTTCGCTCTCAGAATTAAAAAAGGCACTTGGTGTATAATAGTATAATATATGCCAAGGGACTAAAATGTCCCTTTTAATCCCGAGAGAGGGATTAAAAACCACTTTAGTCATGAGGTATATTCTTTATTTTTTGCATTTTCGAATAATTTTAAATCAAAAAGGTCAAAGAAAGTAAAATTGCAAGATTTTGACGTTGCCAGTTCATTTGATTTATCAACGTATGCTTCATAACAAATGCTACTTAAATTTTATTGGCGAAGTGCTATAGTAACGCTCTCAGCAATATGTAATTTTAATTGGTTAATTTTTGTTATTACTATGGATTTACTTTGTTTATACGGGATTTAAAGTGCATCAGTAAAATGGTGAAAGTACTCATGAGAAGAACCTAAAAAAAATTGCATTATATGCTATTTATATATTGTTTTATTAGATTCAAAGAAAAATATAAAAACTTGACAATTAAGCATAACTTCACTTACTCGTTCTTATGTTAAACGAAGTCTAGATACATTAAAACTCCGTCCGTTATTTCTAAGAATTGTTTTCATAGTATTAAAGTAAATTTATATAAAATAAAATTTCTTTTCTTGATAAGTCCTTAATTAATATTAGCTCAAGCAAAAGAATAAAAATGTATTTTAATTAAGTTTAACTTGTATAATAGTTAAATAAAATAAAAATTTAAATGACATATTTCAAGATCAACACTAAGCAGACAGGTAGCGCGCCAATTCGAGGATAAATCTTGCTTAACGGTTCTAATAACTCGTTTGGCTATTGCAGCTTTCTTCGTCGAATAAGTAGAGTAATGATTGATGTTGTAGGTCTTCATTAACTT
>JAHWXV010734550.1:0-11461 GCA_024586415.1 Phrixothrix hirtus | reverse complement strand
AATATCCTGTGTCGGCTAACATCAAAGATGGCGTCAGTATACAAAAGTTCCCACGGTCTTCAAAATTTTCCCACGCTAAAGTGTCCCAATAACTACTACTAAGGTAATTTGATAAGTAGTGAAGTAAATATACTGCGAGTGTGTGGCAATGCAGCAGGGTACTTGTATAATGCATACAATCTATACGCCACATACAAAAGGGCGTTGTAATGTTGACAAAATATATCGGGCCTAGCAAAGGCTAATGCCAGTTTACGTGTTGTATGTAAAATAATTTACCCCTCATTTTACCTCCTAAATTCTTTACTTATGAACAGATTAAAATACAAATATATACACGTCTGCAATATATATAAAGGCCGGGATTACGGACACCTGTAGAACGTAATGGGCGTCCGATAATGCATCATCCGTGTATATATATATATATGCATCCACTGCGACATTTCTAGTTTTTCAGATCTAAATTTGATTAATGTTTATAAGATTCTTATATTATACTTTTGATTCAAATTATGAACAATATAAATTTATAAATGTTCAAAGTTTATACAACCGTTTATTTAATAATAGTTTTGAAATACTTTGTTCTTGTTTGTGTTATAAGTATAATGTATTTTACATATTACCAAATAATTAATTTAACTTTGCATTTGCTTTATCGCCGCTTTAACTGATTTCAGAATATAATCAATTACCTCCAAGAAAGCTAACTCATGGCATTAGTAAATGATCTTATAGAATTATTAAAACATATTACGATAGCTGTATACTCCCAGGCAAATCTTGGCGTTAGTTCATAAAATCTAAGCTGGATAAACTATAGAGTGGCATTCTGCTTTGAATTTATATAGCGGACATTTAACGATATTTTGGCAATAACGCCACTGATCTACGTGTTGCATTTTATTAAAAGCGACATTTGGCATAAAATAATATTTTTGAACTTCAAGCACCATAGTTCAATGCAGTATAGATTCCTGTTAACTTCGTGATGAGCTCATCAGTTTAATTAACATTTAAATTGGTGTATAAGTAAAACAATTATTTCATATATTTAACATTTTTTACTAACATAAATTTACCATTCTCATAGCATGAATCGATAACATCACAAAAAACTTGCCGACAGAGGAACACTTGGATCTAAACTTCAATCAATGTTTCTGTAACAAAGTACTCTTTTAAGTAAAGTTTGAAAAATGACTTGAGAATTGAGAAATGCCAAACTTGAACACTTTATCTAGGACTAAAACATCAAATAAACTAAATAAAAAAGTAAAAGGTATTATAACAAGGTTTAATCATATATCAAGTTAAAGCAAAATTCTGTTATATTTGATATTCATTTTTACAACGTAGATAAATGCACCAAGTGTCTGGTAGGTACTAGATAAGTAAATGGTATATATTGTACTAACCTTCTTGGAAGAACTCTTGCTGATCCGACTGTCCCTTGCCTTTTCCTTTACCTTTACCTTTTCCTTTTCCTTTTCCCTTTCCTTTACCTTTTCCCTGACCTCCTTGACCGTCGCTATCTCCGTCCTCTTGTCCAACAACGGCTTCGCTCTAAAAATTAGATTGATGTTGTATTATATGGTACGGATAACTTATAAATTAATAATTAAAAATTGCTTAGCACAATAGCGACGATGAGAAGGAAAGTAATAAGGTAAACTGTGTATTTCATGTTGCTGATTTGTTGTTGGTTTGCTATTGACTAAAACAGATTTGCAGACATCTTTTATACAAATTCGAGCGAAAATTTTTTATTAATTTTTATAAACTTACGTCATATTCCATAGGTAAAAACAAAATATTTCTAAAACGCTATTGTCAATAACTGTACGTAAAATAAATAAGTCGTAACCCGCATTACAAAAAGAACATCATAAAATAAACTTTCTGCGTCAATTTGAGAAAAAAGGTGGCGTTTTCCCTAAAAAATAACAATATGAAATAAAATTATCCAAGCAGAAATGCATATTAACGTTTTATAATACAAATAATGTCATTAAAATGAGAATCACATTGATAGTTTTTAAGCGCTTTGTATATTTGCGATGGAAATTTATATTTCATACACAATACTTTGAATACGTTATACAGGGTATTTCAGGAGGGATGTTACATACTACGGGCGGTAATTTTTTGGTTTGCTTTAAGAAGAAAAGTTAAATTACACCTATGTTCTAAAATGCTTTCTTATGGGGCTGGAGCCTGTAAAAGATGGAGAATAAGATTCATCTTTTAAATTAATACTTTAGAATCCATAGACATTTTGCCATGCATTTCGACACATATTATGCACTTATTTTTAGGCCTAATTCACACCCACATTACAAAACAATTATGTAGTAGGCTACCGCAAAATAATAATTGTCATTAATCAGCAGTTGACATTTATCATTAATTAATTCAGCATTTATTCAGTTTACGAAAATATGCCACACATTTTCTCTCATGCTGTATACGCTGATATGGATTTTTGTTACCAATTTTGCAACTGAAGGGCACATGCTGCCCATAGACTATATTAAAGACAGTTTCCTGCTCCAGTATTACCTGATTTCAGAGCGTTTACTCGAACATTTAACAAATTGCATGAAACCAATATTATTCCAAGTAGTCGTTTTCAATCTGAACATGCAACTCAGAAAAATGTAAATGAAATCGAAGCAATTCAATCGGCAGATTGAAGAAGAATAATATTTGCAGGTGCAGTCTTCTTCGTGTAAGAGTATGACGAACATTACGGGAACAAGGCTTGCATCCATTCCATATCCAATAAGTACAACATCTTGAACTGGCAGATTATGGTAGCAGATTAGAATTTTGTGAATTAACAAATGGTAATCGCCATTTCGTTCCATTGTTTCTTTTCACGAATGAAGCCACTTTAACCCGTAATGGAACTAATAATACCCACAATAATCGCCATTGGTTCGACGAGAACGTACATGCTAGTATAGAATCAAACTTCCAGCGAAGATTTTCTGTAAATGTATGGCGTGGAATGATTGACAATAGGTGGATTGGACCTTTACTCCTACCGGAGCGTTTAACAGCGGTCACGTACTGTAACAAAATTCGAGATAACAATAATTTGATGTAGAAGCTATCTTAGAACTGAAATAAATGACGTAATCACGAATGACTCATTACTGTAACCAATATCTATCTAATAAATTTAGGTTCAGGAACGAGTCATGATATTGTAATTTATTGTATCATTACGATGACTAATATAGAATTTTCTAGACTTCTTCTTTCTGTACAAATAGCAGATTAAATTTTCTCAGTTTTTAGCTTTTAATTAGAATCGTGTCCTGTTGGTTACTGTTATACATAGATAGAAATATAGATGTTTGTTGTTAGTTTACTATGAAATAAATATTTAAATCAGTAAGTGTAAATAAATAATCTTAATATTAGTGAATAAAATTAAAGGCTTTTAAACAATTAACTAGTTTCATTACAGTATTTAGAGTTCTTGCAAAATGAACTTTCAATATAACTAGAGGATATTTCTTTGGTCACAAGGGAACGATGGCGCTCGCAAATTACAGCCGACAAGTGACACAATATCTACACCAAATTTTTGGGGAAAAGTAGATCAGACGTGGTGGCTCCATCAATTGGCCAGCTAGGTCTCCGGACCCAAATCCATTGCACTACGGATTATGGGGATGGATAAAAATTATGTTTATAAAGTAAAAGTAAATACACGTGATAAACTAGTCGCTCGAATGATTGCCAATGGTGCTGTAATAAAGAAGTGTTAGGGAGAACTGCAAAGCATAACACGTAATATTGTTACTAGAGCAGCAAAGATTTTCAGTTTGACGATGGGATTTTTGAGCTATTCCTTTATAATTAATGGTTTTTTATGTCAAAAATTAGTTGTTAGAATTAATAAAAGTATATTTTTGTTCAAATTAAACGTTACTAGTATAGCCTCTTTGACAGTCTCCAACTCATTAAGAAAACTTTTTAGAACATAGGAATATCTGAACTTTTCCTCTTAAAATGAACCAAAGACTCGCCTCCTGAAATGCTCTGTATATAACCGTTTATAGAATATTAATAAATATAACGTTAATCCATTGGGTTTTATGAAATTTTAACTGGACAGTTGATGTCATATATTTGCAAATTGGGAAGTACAATTAGTGTAATTTTAGAAGGCATTGCATGGTTCATAAAGAACGTTTGAATTTTACAAAACTACAATTAAAATAATTTAAAAGGATTAGCTTTCGTTATCGATTTTTGATTTTGAAGGTTTATAACACCCAGGTCGGGACAAAATATTATATATGAATGTAAAATCATCCTCACAGAAAAGTGTAGTTAATCGTGCAGTGTTTCGTAAAAAGGTGGTTTGTGTATAGGGAGTAGTTAACAAAAGATATAAAAGTTCAGTTCAGTTCAAATAAGTGACCCTAGGACCATTATTTGACCGACAAAGTGTAGTTGATTAAAATTTACGCCTATAATAAAGCATGTTATTTGGCTAAACACGAGAGCTCTTATTTTCAGTGAAACTAAATTTGTCAACAGTTTTTCTGATTCGAATCGAAGATCCTAACTTTCTGACCGATTAGTCCAGCAATTCAATATACGCATCTATCTAGGAGTACATCTTTTTCCCGCAACTATTATCACCTTTTGCGCCTTTTACTCATAAACAAATTTTGGCTACAGGATAGCAGAGGGCTCAATATCTCATGTTGAAATTTAAGTAAACGTACAGGATGATTCATTTTTGAATGTCAACCAAAAGGATGTGAAGGATCTCGGAAACAATAGGAAATACGAAGGAAATTAGGTTACAAAATTTCATAAACTACTGAAACTTTAGCTTCATCTGTCATACACTATGGGATAAATTGAATTTTGTGAAATTTTTTGATTTGTTTCTCTTCAAATGAAATATGTGTTTAAAAGTCTGCATTGTTACATATTTCAGTAGTATGCATTGATTAAGTTAGCTTCAGTTTATGAGCACCTACTAGATTTCTCTGAGCGATAGTGAACTTTCTTTTTTTTTATAGACGCCATAAGTAGTATATACAAAAACTTTCAGGCTTATATCCTAGACTATATAGGGTGTAAATGATTAGCACCGCTATTTTAAGCTTTTATAAAAAAATTAATTTCAAAGATGTAAAGATCAAATTTTCCATACTTCTATAGTAGGCATTTTTCAGTATTTTGAAGGTTTTTATTTGTTTTTGTTACTTCCGATTTTATAGAAAATGGCTTCAACTTTCAATTTAACAGAATACCCTATATACATTTTAACTATTTGGAATCTCAGTTTTTTTTATATATGTTGGCACTGTTGGCAGCTTAGAAATTAAAAGCAAATGCCATGATAGAAGGCCGCGGTATACTTAAAATGGTGTATCGTTGCTGCAATAACCGAAAACTGTTGTTAATGGACTAATTTTTAAATTAGTAAAGAAGCTACAGCCTGTCAAAGGTGACAAACATTTCAAATGTCAACCCCAAGGGTCAGTAAGATCATCTGATGGAGAAATAAGGAACCTATCCAGTGATAGCAAATAACTTATGTTTTATTATATTTTTTCTTAAAGAAAATTAATTCTAAGATAAATAATCTCCAACATCTAGAGGGTGCTATGGGGACAAACCATTCAGAATTATTACTTTCATTAGAACGAAAATTAAGCTGAAGTAGTGATATGTAAAATTAATTTAGCCATTTTGCTCAAATAGTTTTTATAAAAGTTTAAACCAGTGATCCTACGATTGTTTACACTCGGTAATATTTGTGTGACGTAATAAATCACTCGGCCATGTTGAAAGTAGGTGGTGTTGTAATCGGTGATTTTGTAAGTAGGGGGTATCTGCTATCGCCCATTTTAAAAGGCGTGGGTATTTAGGTAGTCAAGGAGCGTTCATTTTATTTAGAAGGTTGCGGGGTCGTAAATCATTATGGTTACCGTACGTAGCTGACGATTTTGGTTGTTGCGTGCCGGCCGTTTTTGTTGAAAGTGCGTATGTCTGATTTACTTTTAATATTAATGTTAAAATAATAGTGTATTGTTCTTGTGTTTTTTCAAACTTGCTTGTCGTAGCTAAAGTTTAGAAATATAACTTCCCTAAATCCTCCAGATCACTATGTGATTTTATTGACTCTTTGATTCAGGCTACTAGTATAACATTCCAAAGCGAGATAGCTACATACAAACCCCATATGCTAGAGATATCCATGATACAATATGCTAAAGCTAAAGAAGCAAGCTCTTCGAATCGCTCGCTACTAGATGGAAGTGCACATGCATCACAGATTTAATTTACTTCCGTATTAATATTTATGAAATTAGAATAATGGGGTATTGTTGTAAAGAGAAGTGTTCCCATGAACTAAGTTCACATATGAACTGCTTAGCATGTAAAGAGTGTGAGTTGTTCTCTTTTTGTCTTTGTAAATTCCAAAGATCTTGTAAAACGTAAAATAAATATTATCCGTGGTTACGCCACTGGAGTTCAAATATTTTAAAACACTCTGATATAAATTAATGCGAACCCGCTTAAGTAATAATCCAGTTATCCGTTAGAAATTTTAATTTGGCATTAATTGTCATAAATAGGTTTTCCGTTTTACCTCTATGTATTGCAAATTAATTATTAAAGGCATCCTTATCTCATTAGAATTCATTCTGGAAATCTCGTTGACAAAACTTAACCGCGCTACAGTCAATCTTTAAAAACCTTATGTAACTATTAAAGTAAAGAAATTCAGTCTTTAAACAAAAATTAAGTACCAATAAAATCAACTTGAATTAATGATAAATTATTTGGTGGATATTTGTTGAAGTTAGGATACTATTAGTACAACCACAATGTTACTTGACGATGAATACCTACTTGGTAAGATCCCGCGTGTCGCAAGAGCAGGATAGAAAGAACCAAAATTATAACCTAAAAGAAAAACGATATCTGCCTTCTTTGGCAAGTCCTCTCACTGAAGGAGGTTATAGAAAATAAAGTGACTGAGATGTATCAAATACGTCCTTATTTTCTAACTCCAAATTTCTGAAGAATGTGTTGCTAATAAGATGTAAAGTAAGATCGCTACTGAAGAGTATAGCGAATTATCGGTATACAGGAGTAGTTAAAAGGACTGCTCCTTACTGTACCACATTTGTCAATTACATCAACACTGTCGATATTAGTTTATTTAGTCTTTTAGCTATGCCGCTTCCGGAAGAACTATTTTCCGATTCACGTAAATCATTAGCATCTTATATACAAAGTGGTTCACCAATACCAATAGCTGTAACTGAAATCAGTAGCACACTCAATTGTTGGCCTTGTCTTACCCAATACGGTGTTCGAACGTTCAGGTGTCATCGACTTACGACCTACTTCACTGTTGTCTAGCTTGTTAGATATTAAATACATCCCACCTTATGTTATCCTTGTCGAAACATTATTTTGCTACGTGATAAAATGTATGACTTGGAAGGCTGTTATAGTGAAAAGAAGAAACAAATAAAAAATAAAGAAGGACTTCCCTAGAGGATGAATCAATTAATAGGTTTATTTTTAATTTACCTTATTGTACAATTAGCCACGTTAGCGTTAACAGTATGTCCAGCGTAAGGTTACCTTTTGTATGCTTAATAATTTTAGTATTTGGCAATAAAGGAATAACAGTAGTAAATATTTATCAAGAAGATTGCGCTATAAGTTATTTTACAAATATGGTTATTTAGGTTCTAAAATCAAGAATGAATTATGGAATATTAAGATAGCTTCAAAAGAGGTTGTTTACTTCAACAAAATTTCAAGAGTTTTACGCTTTACCGATTGATGGTGTTATTAATTCGTAAACTGCTAATTTGCTGAAAGTACATTGATGTGGAGTTTGAAATACACTACTTTTTTTTTCAAATTCACGGTTCTAAGAGAGATAAGCAAGATACAGACGTGGTTGGATTGTGAAAGTAATATGTAAGCATACAATTTATACGGTCTGATAACAATCCGGTGATTTTAATTACAATGAAAGATTTCTATTATACGATGCAGTTTCTTAACATGCAATACCCATTTGTGCTTAGTAAGCTACGATGGTACATGGGAGTGAATATGTTATCGAGAGGTCTATACAACCTCTATAAAATATCAGTGCATGAAATAGTTCATACAATCTGATTAAACATTCTTCAAATGAAAACACTACGATCTGAATCTATACGAAGATAATAGAAAAGTATCTATGTTAGGTTTAATGTCAGCTGATATTTTGGCTGTTTAAAGCATTTATGGGAAAATGATTCCTCAAACAACAAGAACAATAACCACATTGACAATTAAAAAGCATCCAGTTCACACATCAACAATAAAAATACCTACTAAAACTACTCCAGGTAGCTGTACTACCATAACAACGACGACTATAACTGCAGCTTTTATTACAGAACAAATTTATTTACTTGATTTATGAACTTTTAATAATATAATAGATACATTGTCACAGGCTAAACTAGCAATAATGCATGCGGCAAATAGAAATCACGACTGTTTAACCATGGCCGGCAAAGTTACAGTGGAGCGAGGCGTCGTTCGTTGCGAGGCTAAACACTGTTAAGTTGAAATCGGTACAAGGTGGGCGCCACTGTTCTCAAGCCGATACTGCTACTGGGTAATGTTTATGGAATGTATGTCAAGATGTTCGTGACCTACCTTTGGAGTGAAGAAGGACAAAAACTGAGAGAGAAGATATACTAAATTAAAAATGCTTACTAATTATGACGGCTCCTGTATATGGCGGGGTGCTAACTTTACTATATAAGTGGGAGTGGGGCCCCCTATTTGTACTTTACTAATCTAGAACTACTTTTGACTAGAAAATTCTATGATAGTTCTGATGCGCTCTGTACATTAAAAATGGACATGATCCGTTAATAAGAGTTTTCTAGATTAATTTAACGTTGTACATAAAGTTTGATGTGCGAACGGCTGGAGATGAATTATTTAAAGGAAGATACTAGGATTGATCACCTTGTGTATAGTTAATAATTATACCAACAGAATTTTAGATTGTTATACAAGCTTCGAGTTCACGGCGAAACTAATGCTTTATAACTTTTCTTTGAATAATACATTTCAGTATCAGACTCAAATTTATTAAACGCGCACTCTATAATAATAATAGCAGGTAAATGTATGCTGTTAAAATAAGAACACAGATTGAGCACAAAACACGTTATATAATTGATTGTTCACTTTTATCACATTCATACAAGTCTGATTAAAAGTCGGACAACGTTGAGCGATTGTGGTTGTGCACATATACATATAATGAGAGTAAAGTAATAAGAAATCACCCAAGACCTAAAAGCTAAGGGCGCCAGTCGGTCGTAGATATTAGCAGTGAAGCATCAGGCTGTAAACGACAACGCACTGCTTAATTTCTTACAGGGTTCTCCAGCTACAGTTAAATTGGCGATAACTGAAAGAAATTGTGTTAGTATAGGCAATAAAATCATTGTCTAGCGATAGCAAACAAAAGCAATTTGTTAAGAACAAGTAGGGCAGGAGTACGTTAGTGATGGAGATACGCCCAAGGTAACAACAATAGCAAGTACTGTAAAGCGTAGTAAAGCTTTATCAACTAATGTTTTTGTGAAATTAGTTATAACTAAATCTTTATGGTATATGATATAGCGACAATAGGTACCTCGAAGCAAGACTATCAATGGATTAATTCTTGCACGCGTATATATGTACGTAATTTACTTGACTCTAAAGTCAGGACTATGATAGATGCTTTACTGTACACTGCTGTGTAAGATAGTAATTCTAATATGGACAGTTAATGTAAGTTAGTACTCGTCAAATTAAATATTTTGTCTCACAATACTGTTTAGGGCAATAATTCTAATATTCGCCGGAATTAAAATTATCTTAAATTAGTAAGCACCAAAGTATATCATGTTATTACCGTTAACGGTTAATCGCATAGACTTCTTATATTCTCGTATTGAATGGATCCAAATGATTCTATACTCGGGAGGAACCTTCAACCTGGCATGAATAGTGGCAAATATAACGACAAAATCTGACCTTTTAGATGCAAATCTTCCTTCATGGCAGTTAGGAGTAGTAGAAAAGTTCGGCTCCATTGGCCGGGTTAGAATAGTACAGCAATGGTGCAGTTGTCCATAACCCCAGCAAGGAGATATGGATATGGTCGTTAGGGCTTAGCCGTTAAGGCCCAACCGTTAGGGCGCGAGGCCATAAAGGCGCGAGACACTAGGAATCCGAGACATTAGGACGTGGCGATTAAGCGGAGGAAACAAGGGCGCGTGAAAGTAAATAATACAAGATTATTAGTGCAACGGAGCTCTATCAAATTACAATGTTTGCTTATGCAGTTGGAACATCTGATCAAGTACTTAAAGCAAACGACAGGTTAGTACTATTTATTGTCAAATGATGAACCTTTTAGAAGCGTTTTTTACACATTTATAAGTATATTCTTTTAATTCCTTATAATTTTTGTAAGTTATTTTTTAACTTAAATATATAACTGGTTCATTATATTATATTAGTGAGAGGGTCGATGTTTCAAAAGATATGTACTCGTGCATCCCCATATTCTTTCAACTTTTGAAGGTGTAGGTAAACAATTTGTAAATATGTAAAAGTGTTTTAATATGAGGAAGAAATATTCAATAAACGATTTTGGCATAATTACTACGTTCATTATAGGTACCAGTATTTCGTTTCTTTTTGTTTATTTGCAATCAGAATTGAAAAAAAATTACAGTATATAAAAAATTATCCTAAATGAAAAATATAAATGGCTTTTAATTTTAGCTTTATTTAACCTGGATTCATTGAGTGCAGAAGCACTAAAATTAGGTAAGATTTGTAGAAATATCTTGTGCCGACTCTATACCTTGTACTTATTGTTTTGATGATACGACAATAGAACGTCGTAAAATTTTCACCAACCGAGTTTATTCGAATGCTCGTACTGTGCACTAAAAATAATTTTTCACATATTTCTGTATTTTTTTAATTTAAAATGAATGTGCTATCGCGGAAAGGTAAATTAAAATATATTATTAACGGCTACTCTTTCGTTTTTGTTAAATAAAGCGTAGACGAATGAAAACAGTATTGGAGATGCGACATGAAAAATAATGATTGTAAAGTTCGTATTCATACTTTAAATGGTGTGATAGTTAAACAAATTCATCAACACTCTCAAGACAGTAATTCAGCTAAAATAGAAAGTGATTCCGTTACTACTTAAATGAAACGCCGCGCTGAAGCTACTATGGAGCAAACATCCCAAATTATTAATGAATGTATGTTGTTTGTTACCAGCTTGGCAGTGTATGCAATTTAGAATTTGAAATCGCTGTTACGCTTATAATTTAAGCTAATTAAAAGGTTTTAGTAGTTGGGT
>JAHWXV010734495.1:0-13677 GCA_024586415.1 Phrixothrix hirtus | reverse complement strand
TACTTTAAAAACAAGGTAAATGACATCTTTCTCCAACTTTATCAGGTTTATAAAACTTTAGTTTATGCATTCTTATGATTAATGTTTATAAGTATATCTAAAAAAAATTATTTGGGACATAGAATGTTTAAAACTTATACTATGCAAGGATTGTTGTCTCAATGTATATGACATGTACATACATTTCTTGTGCGTTAAACTTTACAACAAAAAAGATCTTCGTACATTGAAAGTACAAAATATTATGTAGATGAGCAATTCCTCATTAACCGTTGTTCCTCAGAATGTAGAATTATAACTGAGGTAAGTCTAGCTTAATTATTAATGGAAGAAAATGGGTTCCTCTTGGGAAAAACATGTAAATTAAATGTATACATGTAATTTAAAATTCACAATTGTACAACAGTAGAAAATTAATAAAATATAACACCCTCTATTCAAAGTGAATTCGTCGTATGCGTTGTAGCGTTGCATAAATACTAGTGAAATATTGTGATTTCAGAAGGGATCAGGTAATTTTAAATATCCAAATTTTACATAAAACTAAATTAGTAAGTGGCTGATAAGTGTGCAATATAAAATAAAAGCTTCTGATAAAAAAATTCATTAAACACGAAATTAAATCGAACAAATTTATAATACTATGGGAATGATAAACAAATGACCTTACTGACAAATCAAAAGAAAACTAGATATTGTATATGTAAACATACAAAATTAAAGTAAGTAAAATTTGAATTGTTTAACCAAATAGCAATATTGAAATAATGTCAACTCAGTGTAATTGTTGTAAAAAAACGTTAATAAAACCAACATAAGAGTGCAATGTGTAGAATATAAACGTTCTTTTCATGCAACTTGTGAAAATATTAATGATGAACAATTAAAGCTATTCTCATGCAATACTGCTCTGTTATTGTTTTAACTGCTGTCCACCTTAACACGATACCTCTATAATTACGGGCGAAGAAGTATCTAGCGAAGATGCGTCATTAAGCGCTATTGAAAAGTTATTGAACTCATTTAAGGTTCAGATCATTAAGGAGTTTAATATTAAATTCGACAATGTTATTGAGTCAGTTAATTTTTGTTGCAATAAAATATCCGATATTGAATCTGAATTGAAGCAAGTAAATAATAAAATAAAACATTTAGAAGAAATAACACAAGAGAATAGAAGATTAAAAACAAAGATTTCAGCATTATATAAAAAGGTTGATGTAATGGAGCAATACACCAGGAAAAATAACATAGAAATTCATGGTATGCCCTCTAATGCTAATGAAGACATTTTATCTCTTGTAATTGATATGGGAAAAAAGCTATCGGTATATATAAAGGATACTGACATAGAGTACCACAACTAAAATAAATAAAAAACCAAAATCAATTATTGTAAAATTTAAATCAATGATTTTAAAAGAAAGGATTATTGTCAACTATAGAAAAAATCGAAATGCGCTATACCCCAATTTTTATAACTGAACACTTAACACCCAAAAATGAAAATTTATTTTATGTCACCAAGGATTAATGCCGCAAGAAGTACTATAAATACTGTTGGGTGCGTAATGGAAGGTTATTCGTACGTAAGTCTGATAGTGATAAGGCAACCAACATAGAAACTGAAGATAATCTGAGTTGCCTGCAGCATTAGTAAATAATTCTAGTAACAGTTAAAGTTAATCAAAATGACTTTACAAATATATTACCAAAATACACGTGGTTTAAAATCAAAAACAACAGATTTTTTCAATAGCGTCCTTATATCCTCATATGACAGAATATCTATAACAGACATGGTTAGATAGTGATACATTTAGTGCACAATTATTTAATAAAAATTATATAGTGTTTCGTGAAGACAGAAATCAAACAGACAGAAGTGAAACACGTGAAGGGAGACTATTAATTGCCACTAAATTTAATATAAAGTGTAAACGTATGACGGAATGGAAATCTTCATGTGAAGAACTTTGGATTTGGATTGAAATTGTGCATAGTGTATTTAAATATCTTAACTTATGTACGATATACTGCCCACCTTGTAGCAATAACACATATTATGAAGAACGCGTAGAAAAATTAATTTCGAACACTCAATTAACCGATCATAATTCGAAAACTTTGGTTGTTAAGAGGTTATAATTTACCTCATATTAACTGGGATTTGGAAAATACATTAATCCTGCCACTGATGCCCTCCTATATTTTTGCTGGAATGCATAGCATTCACTAATCCAGAACAACAAAATTATATCAAAAATCACATGGGAAGGACTCTTGATCTAGTTATGCCGAACATTACTGTAGAAGTATCATACCCATCAGACGTTTTATCAAAAATTGATAATTATCATCCTTCATTAAAGATTGCATTCAACATACCAGCCCAATTAAACACAAATAGGTATTCAAAGACTTATAATTTTAAACAGAGAAATTATTTCGCAATTAATGCAATAATTGTATCATTAGACTGGTCACGACTTTTCTTAACTTTAGATTGCTATTTTACTATATTATTTTGATTATTATTTCATTTTATATACCTTTGCGTCGAAATTATAATAAATATTTGCCATTGTACAGCAAATCCCTGATAAGTACCTCAAAAGAAAAAGAAAAATTTCGAAAGAGATATAAAATAAATAATAATCCTTACGACTACGTATCATTTTCAGTAATAAGAGCAAGAGTTAAAACCTTATAATCTGTTTCTTCTATAGAATATATTGAAAGTATAGAGAAGGGATTGAATTCAAACATAAAAAAATTCTGGTTTTACTCTAAATCAAAAGGAAAATCGAATTCATATCCAAATGAAATGACGTATAATGGTGTCACTGCAACTACAGGTAATGACATATATAATTTATTCGCGTCATTCTTTCAATCAGTATACAGTGTAGAAAATAATGATAATTATGAAGATAATCATAAAATGCCTTCTGATCCTGAACTACTGTTTACTTTGCACATCACAGAAAAACATGATTTGATGCACTAAAAAAGTTAAATACGAGTAAAGGTTCGGGGTTAGATGGCATACCATCCATATTTTTAAAAAGGTCTGCGAAAAGCATTGCTTATTCTCTTATGCTATTGTATAATAAGTCAATAAAAGAAGAAACTTTTCCTGATTTATGGAAAAAATCGTTTGCAACGACAATCTATAAAACAGGAAAAGTTTCTAATGTATAAAATTATAGACCTGTATCAATTATATCTACTTGTTCGAAAGTTTTTCAACAAATTGTACACAAAACTTTATATGCTCATGTCAAACCTTTAGTTACACCCGAACAGCATGGCTTCTGTAAGAAGCGATCAACAGTTACAGATCTTTACGAGTATGTATCATTTCATCAGCGTAACATCTCCTAAAAAAGTTAATAGACGCCATATACACAGATTTTTCGAAGGCATTCGATAAAGTTGACCATAGAATACTTATACTAAAGCTGGAAAAATACGGTATAAAGGGTAATTTGTTACGCTGGTTACAATATTATATTCTTAACAGATCTCAGATTGTTGTGGTAATGGTAATTCCGGAATTCCACAGGGGTTAACATTAGGACTATCACTGTTCATTACTTTTATGAATGATCTAGGTTCTCACATAGAATCAAGATTTTTATTCTATGCAGTTGATTTCAAAATATATAGAGTTATTAATTCCTATCAAGATACTAAAATATTACAAGCAGATATAAATAGAATACACGAACGGTCTACAAAAAATGTAATGTACTTAAATACACGATAATGTCATGTAATATCGTTCCATAATAAAAATTTTCCAGCTCTAGTAAACTATTCTGTGAACGGTGTAGCATTAGAAAGAACTTAATCTGTCTTGGACTTGGGTGTACTAATAGATTCACCATTATCTTTTAAAAGCCACATAGGCAAAATCTGTAAAAAAGTTTTCTCTAACTTAGGCTTTATTTTCAGAATTACAAATCGTTTTAGAAATATACAATCCTCCCTTATTTATATTTTACATTAGTACTTCTAGATCTAGAATATGCTTCTGTTGTATGATCTCCTTTTTATATAACATATATTAATAGATTAGAATCAGTTCAACATTTATTCACTAAATTTCTATTTTTTAAATTTCAAATAGTTTCAACAAACAATGAAAACAGATTACAAATGTTAAATATGACCACAATATAAAAACGACGTGAAGTAACTGATATAAGATACTTATATACATTGCTCAATAATAATATAGATTCTAGTTATGTGTTATCAAAAATAAATTTTTGTATTCCTACATATCCAACCAGACATTCTGCATTATTCTCAACATACGTATGTACAAATACTATTGGTTTCAATTCAATACATAAAAAACTGATGAGAACTTACAATAATTTAAATAATCAAGAATTAGACATCTTTTATCAGAGTTTTCATATGTTCAATTGTATCGTTAAAAGAATATTAAACTGAGTTTCATCTATTAATATTAATTATTAGAACATAATTATAATAGAATATATCACATAGTATATTAAAATTAGTATAAACTTAATGCAAATTTAATCTGTAAGTGTATTAACTGTTAATTTGTAAGAAAGCATGTAATTAGGCATTGTGCCTGTTTACTTTCAAATTAAATTAAATTAAATACCTAGAATTGACTTTTTAAGCCATAAAACCTTTTAGTAACTTAAATAATTTCTAAGTGTAATTTAAAAACCTTATACATGCTTGAAATATCCATTAAAGGCAGAATTCTGTTTTGCTGCACAAAAGTAGTCAGTTTTTATATCTCAAGATGCTTTACTTCTCAAAAATGGTTTGGAATTTTAACAAAAACTTATTTCTTTCACTTCTAGTATAAATCCTTAGGTCTGACACAATAATTTATCAACTTAATTGCAACAGTCCAATGTAATAAATATACATCGATGAATTACGAAACATTAATTGAATGATCATTTACGGAAGTCCTTTTAAGGAAATGCTACAAGTACTCATTAAAACTAAAAAATTAAATGAAAGGTCAAATAATATGGGGATAATTCCATTTCTGAAGTAAGAAAATATCCAAAATAAATAGCAATTCGTATGTTACTATCATGATATTACAAACAATTGTGATTATTACACAATAGATGTAGTACCTAGCTACAATTTCAAATTAAAGCAATTGTAATAAAATTTGTTTATTGTCTGAGGATAAACCTGAAAATGTATTTATATTGAAACATTGGTTTATTATACAACTATGTTAAAATTTAACAATTATCTTCAACACTTGGTAAATTTTAAGCAAATACCTAATTTCAATATCATCTAATACGCTTTTTACTTCTCTTACCCTATATGAAAGTATTGTTTTCGACCAAAATTTTCGATCTCAAAATTTTAGTGGAAATACACGTTTTCGGGTCCCCTGCGTACGAAAATCATGTTTTTGAAAATTTGTCTGTGTGTGTGTGTGTGTGTGTGTGTGTGTGTGTGTGTGTGTGTGTGTGTATGTGTGTGTGTGACCACGATAACTCAAAAACCATAAGTTTCTATCCATTGTTGCACGCGACCGCAACAAATTTACTAAAAATCGCAAAACCTGAAGTGCCATTTTACTCTTGCCATTTTTTGGTTTTTTGAGATTTTTTCGAAATCGGCTTTAACGAGTGTTTTAAAAATTACTATATTTTTTAGAAATCTAATACCCTTTCATATAATCTAAGCAGTTTTTCACAAAATTGTCCGTAAGTCAAGTAACCGGAAGTACTTTCGACGTTAAGTCTGAATAAAATAATTATGAAACTAACAACCCCAGCTAAATGAAAATTTATATTTAAGATTTCAATCACTTAGTGTGCTAAATCAAAAATTTTGTTAAAATCGAATAACCGGAAGTACCTCCTTATTCCTGTCATTTTTAGATATTTTCCGAATTTTTTGTTTTTCGAGTTTTTCTCGAAATCGGCTATAACGATTTCTTAAAAATTTATTGCATTGCTTAAGAATTTAAGACCCTTTCATATAATCTAGGCGGTTACTCAGAAAATTTTCTGTAAATCGAGTAAGCGGAAGTGGTTTCACTGTTAACTCTGAATACAATAACTATGAAACTAATAGTCCTAACTAAATGAAAATTTATATTTAGGGTCGAAATCGCCTTTCTCTGGAAAATCAAAAATTTGGTTAAAATGGAATAACCGGAAGTACCACTTTATTTCTGTCATTTTTAGATATTGGCCATTACAATTATCGTTCCCAAATGTAAATAATATTTTAATTATTTGAGAAACTTTGCATATATGTATATCTATGTACGTAAGAGAAAGTCGTATGTTGTCTCACGCCAGATTTTTTATATCTCCTTCGTCATTATATAGTGTCTTGTAACATAAAACATTTTGGAAAAGAAGTTCTTGCTTTGAAAACATTTATGGTTTAAACCTTGCAAGTCGTTTACTTATGAGTATGAAGAAGTTTTTTTAAATAAACGAGAATCTATGTTGTACATATAATGCATTCTCTGAAAATATTTAAGCTAAATCGTAATGGAGAGATATACTTATAGATATTTTAAAATATGTTATTAAGTAATAGTATACTTCTTAAACGCACTGTTAAAAACAATACGATATTTAGCTTTTCCATTTTATAAGTTGGTAGCACTTCTTACTGACAACAAAGTAACTTTATCAAATTGTTATTTGTGGTTTTCAAAACTTTTAGTAGTGACTTAATTGGAGAAGTTTAATAGGTTTCAATTTGTTTTAGATCGGTAAAATATAATAAAAAAACTTAATGCTTGCATGAAATATAAGCTTAAAAACGAATTTGAATTCTATTTATTTAAAATAAACTACAATATATCAACGAGTGCAAACCCTGGTAATGTTCAATATTGTCATACTGAAAGCAGTGACGTTGTTTAGCAATAAATAAATCCAGTTGCAACTATTTAATGCAGATGGTATAGTTTGTAGTACCAAAAAGATACGAATTGTGAATTATGTATCAGAATAGAAAGTAACGTTATAACGTATTTGAATAACGACGCAACGTTATGAAATTACATAAGGTTAATAAATAGATCATATATGTTGGTAAGAACCAAATAAGTTTATTTAAGTATAAATGGCAAGGTAATTAAAAATCGTAATATCTTTATCCGTATATATTAATTAAAAGTTTCATAAATTCGAATCTGTCTAAAATATATTACCGGCTTAC
The DNA here is from genome assembly GCA_024586415.1 of Phrixothrix hirtus. Taxonomy (NCBI): domain Eukaryota; kingdom Metazoa; phylum Arthropoda; class Insecta; order Coleoptera; family Phengodidae; genus Phrixothrix; species Phrixothrix hirtus. The sequence goes on along the minus strand of JAHWXV010734495.1, from coordinate 6,462 downwards.
CAAACTATTTAAGATGAGAAGAAATGATGTTATACTAAACTTGAAAGCCTTTTAATAACTAAATCATCTGCGAAAATTTAACTACATTCATTTCTAAGCCCTACAACGTCCGGTACCAAAAGAAATAACTAGGAATGTATCTAACGATAACATAAAAATCTTGTCCTAAAGGGAAAATGTGGATTCAGTGGTAGTACATCACTTAGTACTTATAAATAAACAAATATTTACCAGTCCGAATTTTTCAGAAACAAGTAATTGAAGAGTGATACATAGTTAATTTATCACCTCTCCATTCACAGATTAGGTTTATAGAATACATAGTGCATTTGTCCTGTAATATAGACATCAAGAAATAGCAAATTGGAGGATAGGAAGACAAATTCAGCGGTGAAGAAAATATATATTCAAACACGTCCAGAAAACCTTGGCTTAATAGTAAACAAATCAAAAAAGGCCTGAAAATGTTTAGAAAATGCAGAATCAAGTGCTGAAATTACTAAGATTGATATAAATCTAGTAGAATAGTGTACCATCATTGTAGACTATGTCATCTGTGTATAGAATTTATAAAGACGAATTTGAAGAATTTTATCCTGAGTCAGTTAGGGGGCCCGTTCAAATATATCCTTGGTACTATCTTCTAGCATGCGTACGTAAAATACCAACTCAAGGATCGGTCGTAGTTGACCACACAATGTCATTTATAGGCGTACTTTACGAGGAAGTGACCGAACTAAACAAGTAAGCACACACAAGAGACCTACTACATGTTCATTCAAATACCAACTTAATCAATATCTGTTAATTAGAGGTCTAAGAAAATTTCATCGAAAAAAGAAATCCATTTTTAAATTTAATTTTAAGGTTACTTTTACATTCCCTACATTAGTGATTATTTGGACAAAACTTGTTGAATTTTACTTTTACGAGTATAATAAAATAAACTTAGGCATTGCAATTAATATACTGTTTCGTTGTCCAATTGTTATATATGAAAACTATTTTTTTATTTAATTTTATAATTCGGCACAACTTTACACTACAACTTAATACGTTTTCCGGTATATTTACATATTTTCTTCTGTTGTACTTTATGTCCAGCCACAAACTGCTGTATTTAAAGTTGTCCAAATTTTTCTCCTTCCTTAGAATTTTAACGATTTTGGACAAGGTAGGGTGCGAAGCATTCGCTAAGGACGTTAAACTGTTGGGCTACCCTCTAACAGCATTATTAATGCGAAGAATTCCTCGTAGCAGTTCAAAGTATTTAATAGAAAAAATAGCGATCTCCTTCATTCTGTCTGTTAGTTCTGCCAATCAATAGGTCTTCAAAATAGTTAATTAATGACATTAATAGTTCTTTATTCAAAGTATATAGTCAACTTCTAATAGTGCCACAACTACATCTAAGTCTGGATTTTAGTATATTCCTTTTGAAGTCCAAATTTCTGCATATATCGGCATAGACACTGCGAAACCTGCAAAAAACAGTCTCATATTCTTGTATTCGGAAACTTAGTATATATTCTATTCGCTACTACCTTTTGAAAATTCATACGGATTCTAAAAGGCTGAAGATCAGGCTTTAATGCTTTCAAAACTCAAAATACGCGGCACTATGTTTCTTTGTCTTTTTAAGAAGAGAATCGTATACAGTTGAAATAACGTTGCTGGACCGACCACCAGGGATGGCATATATTTGTGAGAATAGTTATAGATCCTGTGACGTTACGGGTTTGTTTATTTACGTTGCGGGATAAAATTATATATATATATATATATATATTTTTGCTCATCCAGGTAAATCTTCATTAAAAGCGGTTTCATTTGCTGGACTGGGATGAATACAGAGTTTATTGTTCATACCAAAACGGATTGGGCAATAAAATTTCATAAATCATATATTGTTCTAACAAAATAAATAAATGATTATTTACAAGACTGCCTAATAAGATATGTACAGAATAATAACGGAGGAACTGTACGCTATCTACAAGTCTAATTCGAAAATAAGTATATACAAAATGAATATAATGAAACGGGATGATTATATGAATAGTGTTTACATTTCAAACAACGAGAATGATTGCTATTACATGAAGAAGTTAATTCTTTATTGCTAAGTTCAACCAGCAGATATAATTTCTCAATATGGATAACGGTCGTTTGTAAAAATTACATTAATTTGAATCACGGACGGAGGACGTAACTGAATTTGTTGTCAGTGAATTTATTCAGCGCTTCTCGTGAAGGGGTGTAATATCAACGGTAATTAGTTCTAGATGTCATAACAGATACTGAATAGATACTAATATTTCTTACATTACTACACCGACGATTCGCAAATGGCCTAGGGAGCATGTTCTCCTATCAACATTTCTTTGCGGTCTGTATGCATCAGCAACGCTAACCTTTATAGCACGAACAACTAAAGCTTACGTTCTCGGATCCGTACAAAACGCATCCGCCAGAATTATATGCTCGTTGCCCTAACAACTTGGGCTATAAAACATAACAGTCCCGCTTAATCTCGGGGACAGTTTCACATCACTCTAGTTATTTGAGACACGAGCAACTATGTAACTAGAGGGTCGTGATCGTCTTTCAACGAGGTCATCTGTTACCCTGGCAACGGATCGCATTCGGTGAGGATAGCAATCTTTACAAATTTCTGAGTGCAAAACCAGGTCTCTATACAAAGCGATATAATTTAAATGAAAGGGTGACTAATTATACGCACCACGCCACGAGAACATAGCTTGATACCTTCGATTCAAAAGTCGAAATCGAAGTGTTTTAAATCTTACAGGATGCCTTTATTTTACCTAGTCAAGGAAGCGATGTCTTTATTCTGTAAATGCAGATTCAATCTCTCTTTCTTTCTTTCGCTTCGCGATAATTTGCTTTAATTGAACTTACGAGATATTGCGTAATAAATTTAAAAGTGGTGCAATAATATAAGCTTATTTTATATATAATTAATTATTTATGTTTCACGCATTCAGCAAATTTTGTAGTCTTTTAAATTGCCTTTTACACATAATTATAATTAACATGAAAACGCACGAATCTGTATCAGTTTTTACGATCGCGTTCTTTATGTTATTCAGGATTACTTTTACAATTCATGGTAATCATAATATCCGCGTACCAATGCTTGCAATGTGTCATGTAATCCAAATTTTCTTTAGTTGAAAACATTAAAATTCTGACTTCTGACATCTAACGTTTGAAGATGTAAATGTATATTCGCGTGAAAACACCAAATCTGATAAGGAAGTGAGTTTATAGGAACACCTTCTACTTTGGCTCGCACACGATGGATACTTTGCATAGCGGACACTTGAAGTAGTTTATCAGCGGCAGCAGTAGATAAACGATCACTTACGACTAATTTAATAAGCTGGGCGGTTCAGCCTGCTTTCTTCAGCTCTTCGTTTCCACCGCAGTTTTTCTTGTCTCAATTTCTACACCATCCAGTACATGACCATCAAGTGTGTTTTACTATTTTATCACCCGCGGTATGAACCCGTACAGTACAACATTATCTATGATAATAACTACATTGAAAAATCAACTTCTCGCTACTTATTTGTTCTTTGCTATGAAGATAACAATTACATATCATCATCTTACGCCTTTGCTCGCTAGCAACAAACTCAACTTCGGTTCTACAACGGACTAATTTATGACAGCATTAATTTCAAAAGTGATAGTTTTCAAATACTAGAGGGAGGAGTTTTTCACAAATACACCATATATGAAAATTTAACGTTCTAATACAAGCAAAATACATATTTAATATGAAAAACTTTCTTTTGTAAGATCACCGAGTACAAGTACTTCTATGAAGTCTCCAAAAGGGGTTGGCCATAATAGGAGTAACCCAGTGTCCGTGGTAGCGTCTTCAGTAGATTGAATATCTTGATAAAGCCCTTCCGCCACCCTCACGCTTCAATCGTCAAAAGTTTCTGGAAAATAGTTCAAATGACTGTGAAGGAAGTAAAGTTTTTGAGAGTTAATCACCGCATTTTCACCAGTTTCAGGTAATCGTCTGCCATGTTATTTTTAAGAAAGCCTTTGACAACCAAAACAGACGAATTCCACGCGTTTCCTCCAGTAATTCATAAAATTCTTGAAATTTGATTCGCTTACTAATTTTTTGATCCATGGACCATCAAAAATATGGGCGTTTGGCTTCTCAGACCTTTCAATATATTTGAAACATTCCCCATCTTTATTCAACACCTTGGCATATTGCCTCATTAATTCCTACAAAATATGGAGTGAAGGCATTATTAGGCGGTTTCTTATGTTAATGACTTTTTGTTCACCCGGAATCAAAGTTTCTCTTAAAATCCAGTGTTTGTTAGCTCCAGTGTTCATTATAAGCTCTACTATCTAATAACCAAATAAAGCAGAGCTATTTTTGTAACCATTTTGTTAATCCAAAAGGAGACTGCGCATTAACCATTTGTGCTCCTCATACCTAATTTTATACAAAACTCAAGATGTTATTGGATATTCTTGCTTCAGTTTGGTTCAATGTGTAATAAGTAGGCAACCAAGCTTTATATGTTTAAGCAAGAGAACCCATTTATGAGCTAAATTTTCGGGTAATTAGAAACAACAGAAATATTCAAATACTCTACAAATAATAATAAAACCGAATATCTTAAAAATTCCAACTAATGGTGGAAAACTAAGGGCTTATCTTATGCAATGCGAAAAAAGATCGATTTCTTTATAATGTGTATAATTAACACTTTCCCCTACACATGCCCTTCAAATAAATATTTATAAGATAAATATCTTTAATCACAGTAAATTCATTTACACCTATGATAAGCATTTCTAATTATTTGTTAGTAAAGTCATTAAAAGCTGATTAGAATAATGATTTCAACTGAAATACATTTGTTATTGAAGAACTATTTGTAATCGGCAAAATTGTTTTGTAACGATGAAGTTTTAAAATCTTCTCACACGATGAATTGTCATCGCGACAGCTAGTTTGTGCGATGAACTGTTGCGCGATAAAATGTGCGCGATTAGTTTTCATGACGCCTAAATTTTTACAAGTGTTTTTTTAAAGTAATTTTCTACTTGAAATGAATCATTCCAATACATACAAGTAAAACTAAGTACTATATAGCGAAAACTGAAACTAACAATGTATGACGCAGATAAATTATATAGCAAGCACATAATGTGCTCATTTATTTGAACCTTGTAATATCTGTCTGATAAGCACATTAAGAAAATCATACGCATAAACAAACACAAATTGCGGAGGTATTTATAATTTTTGCTAGTTAGTGGAATATATAAAATTCGATCTTATGAAGTGGAATAAAATTGCAGTACATCGTATGGAAAGCGGAAGGTAATGCATAAGGAAATCCATAAGAACGAATGAGATGGACTATAGTTGCTTTTATAGAAACAAGATAGCTAGATATGGAACAGTTGCTTACCTCACTGCATTGGAATATATACGAGTATACTACCAAATTAATTCTTGACATAATAGAAATGTTACTTATGACCATTGATGATAGATCACCAATAATATAATAATACCTATACCCCTACGAAGTAATACAATAACTGATGAAATATTGGATATAAGATCTTATAGATGTCAAAAAGTTTGTGTACCAAACTAATTGTAAAAAGGCAGATCTTAAATACTTTATTACGTTTGCAATTTCTATTAGAAAATATTGTAACAAATATGCATACTTGTATGTGACTGAAGATTCGGAAATTAACTAAATAATACTTTATTTAGCGACGACTTGAAAAATTTGCATATGCCCAAACGTGAGTATTGTGGAAATTTGTGATCTTATCCCGCAAAAAATTAGCTTCGCCTGTAAAAAAGATCTACGCTAAAAACAAACAATTTTCTGCTGTTTAACCTTGCATTCACCGACAAAAACCCACTCTGCGGGCGAAATCATTTGGCAAAAGGTCCTGTACCTGTGACGGTGGTATGGGTACAGTAGATATTTATGTAGTGTCCTCCAAATGGTGGCCTACGCTGTGTTAAGTGTAACTTCAATTTGCCTTGTGTTGGTACCTAGAGATGCTTCAATTTCATGAAGCTCTGCTTCTTCTGTTTCCGGAGTTGAAGCGGTGACAGGCGGTCGGGTATCAGAACTATCTTTACAAAACTACTACTTTCGCTTAGCCGTTGATGAAGCCGGAAAAATGTCTTATGATCTAGAATTGCACAATGAGGATATCTTTGTGCATTCAGACCTCTTGCTCTGAGTGAGTTTCTATTAGCAAGACCATAAACAAAGTGCATATCACACATTTCAGCATTTATGTAACCCATTTTATTGTGAAATGACACTAATTACTTACTAATCAAAATAATTAATATTTAATTCGTATCTGACAACATGTGCGACAATTGGCGGTCTCACTTCCAACAGTTATTTTCAGTTA
>JAHWXV010734469.1:0-12145 GCA_024586415.1 Phrixothrix hirtus | reverse complement strand
ATAAAATTTTATGGCTCATTTATTATGTATGTTACGGAGATTATTAACTTTAATAACATCTTGAGAGTATTTTAAAATTGTACTTAAAATTATATAAACATAAAAAATCCTTTATACTGCTTATATTCATATCGCTAATTAATAACATAACCATAAAATACATATCTAATATAGACTCCTATAATTTTCTTAAGCCAACTCTGTTTAATTGCTATTATAGTACTAACGCGCAGACGCTACATATCAATATTTGTCATTGCCAGAAGAAACTTATTTTTACTTAGCGATGATAAGTGATGCCTTCATTTTTATATAAAGACTTACTACCTTTATTTATACATCCTATCACAATACAAGATACCATTTTTCTAAATTAAATTGCAATATAAAGCCGTGAAATAACGAAATCACGAACAATGTTGACTCTACCGCTGCTTAAGTTTCTTAAAAGTTTCATGCAACCTCTGCTAATACTAGCGCCCCAGTGCATAAACTACAAATTATGTATCCTGTAACATTTATTAACCCATAAAGTCTGGTTGACAAAAACTCACACTACATTACTCCGTTCAAATTATCTAGGAAATTATAATGACCCCATACTTATCTTAAAGGAAGTTCGATAGTAAGTACATTTTTTGGCCTTCGATTGTTTTCGGCTCAAATGTTCTCCCTGTGCATATTGAACTCTCCACTTCTCATAAAAGTTACTTCATCGCTAAAAATAATATTCGACAAAAATGTACGATTTTGCATGTACCTGTTCAGAATTTATATCTAAAATTGTTTACCTAAATGCTCATCATCTAGTAAAATGTCTTAAACCTATCAACAATAACAGCGATGAAAATTCTATTTTTTGAATATTCTGTATACTACCAATTGCGACATATTTGCCTAATAAGCGTTATATACTAATAACAAGATCTTCGTCAAGGAGATTTAAAATATTTTCTTTAGTTTGAACTATAGTAGGAATTCTTTGCTTTCCCTGTCTACAGTTGTGGATTCAAAGTTTGGCATTCACGTATTCATTTTTTTCAATAGAAGTGTAATTATATATGTTTATTCTAGGATATTTTTCTCTAAAGAGTCTTGAATTAACCCGTGCATGGTAACGGTATTCATCTGCTAAAATACTAACTTGGATAGATTTTATTTATGCATTAATTTTAGACACTAGTTTCAGTTTTAATCTCTATTATTCTAAAATAATTTCGTGTGAACGCCTTTTCATATTAAATTCATTTTGAAAGTTCCATTTATTTTTGTGACAACGCAAACTATTAGTCATTATATTAATTCTTCTTTAAGTTTTAAAAACTAAAATATGATAATCTTATATTAAAATGTGCAGGTTTACTTAATAAAATTCCTAGAGCAACTGAGGTCTGAATTGAAGTCTATGTAACCCAAGTCTTATAGTTTGCTTCGATTAATAAATGTATTAAGGATTTTCGTACCTATTTTAGTATGAAAGTCCTAATCCGTTATAAAAAATGATAGATAGTTTTGCATTAAGAAATAAGTTTATTATTCATTTCGTTCAAGCGGAAGCTGCTGTAGTTGTATCACGAATCTTGAAGTGTTAACGTCTTTAGGATGAGGTCACTCTTTAAGCTACAATATATGGGAGAATAAATTAAATACGACGCTGTTTCAAATGTAATCCGGATCGGGTTTATAAAACTGTTTTTATTGTAAAAAATTACTAGTAAACATATTATTTCTCTACGTAACCTCCTTGGCTCTCAATAAACTTTTACCACCTGTCGACAAATGCGTCAACTCCATCTGAGAAAAACTATTTTGGCTGCTTGCGGAATCATTTATACACCGCACACCTTATAAAATTTAAGGTGATCCACAACAATATTATGGGTTGAACCAATGGTTACATTAATTTTTGAAGCCACTTCTTCAAGTTTCATTCGCCTGTTTTGATGAATCAGCTCTTGAACTACTGCAATGTTATCTGGAGTGCTTACACGATTCACCTGTCCCGGCGGTGGAGCGTCTCTCACACTCTCAGTTCCATTTTTAAACTTACTGAAGCATTCAAAAGCACTTGAGCAAGCGATACAACTATCTCCATACATACTTATCATTCTTTTATGAATTTCAGATGGATTTAGACCCTTGGAAGTTAAAAATTTTATAAGTGAGCGCATTTCTTCGCTGGTGCAATTATTTAGCGACGACATTACAAAGAATGATGACAGCTTGGTGCTGTAATTGTTTTATCTAATAAACTAAGCGGTCAGAGGCTACTCACATAATTACTTTAAAATTTCCTTCAGTGTATTTTGTAACGGTGACGCATTTGCATGCTCTACAGACCCAATTCGGATTTCATTCGAAACGGCCTCGTATATGGAGGCTATTATTATCGGAAGTACAGCTTCATAGCTTGGAAAGTCCCCTTAATTGCATTTGGCAGAGTAGTTTAGTATAATGACGTGCTTTCTCCAGCTGATGGTAACCTTTATACTCACAGAGGCTCTTATCGTCTAAACCCAGTTGGACAATTTTAGTCAAGATATCGAAAATAGCACATAGCAGTATCACTTGCATATGTTGTGTTGGTTTACTAATTTATAAATTTTTAAAATCAGCAACTCATGCTCTGTGTCATGCTACTGAAGTTTCTTACCGTAACAATTGTTTAGTCTAAAGTAACCCTTCTGTTTGTTTAATCTTGATAAGTAAGGCTTGCATACAAGTCTTGCATGATTACGCAAACCTTATAGTCATCAATTTGCCAGTTTTATTCACGAAAATATACAGAAACCACCTCTTATACATTTTTTTTGTAATATTTATAATCAAACTTTAGTATGATATGTTTATATGTATAAAAGTAACCTTTTAAACAATTATCACTAAACCACGGTACCGGTTGATTGAAAAATGTCATTAAAATATAAATTATTGTTTATTAATTGTGATAATTTTTCTTTTGCCTCATTTAATTCTATTTAATTGTAATAAAAAGGGAATCCCTATCATTTTTACCGTTTACTATAACACAATCTATATGGGAACTTGTACTAATGAAATGTCGATAATTTAAAAAACTTCTAGTGCTAATATTGTTGCACACTTGGAAGATATCTCTCACTATTCTTTCATAACATTTTCTCACATTATTTTTGTTGAAATTATTGTTTCATTTATTTGACCTTTTATATTTTTGTTATGTTGAAGAAAACTTGAGAAATATACTTATATTAAGGTTACTGTACTTTTCTGTTGTTCAATGTTACAGTTTAACGTAAATGAAATTGATAAACCATTAATACATAGGGTAGCTTTCAAACTCCCGTCATCATCGCCGATTGCAGAAAAAAGATTAAACTCAAAATTCAAACTCCTTGAATTTGTCCATCTAGATGTTTATCAATGTTTGCCTGACGATATATCAGTAATTCAAGTTTATATACAAGGGGAATTTGCGATATCCATCAAAGTACTAGTTTATGGCCACTTCTTGCACTCACATATATACACGGGAAGTCAAAAGGACTACTAATTTTTAGTTAATTTGCTGACTTGTGTCAATTATATCGATGCTTTTGATATTGTTTTATTTATCGCGGAAAGTTATGATTCTATCTGAAGAACGCTCCTTTTGTTTTAAGTAAGAATATTTATTATGTATTATATACAAAGTGCGTCAATATCCCGGATAGCAAAGTCAAAAAGAAATTGGATAGCAATAGCATTTTTCTCTATTTTGTCCTAGTCTACCAGATGTTCGAACGATATTTATTGTTCTGTTCACGCATAACTTCGCTGTCTCTGCTACATTGGATTTAGCTCACTCGTGGCTATGTTGTACGTATCGTAAATACGTTTTAGCACGTGACAGTATAATAAATTATTAATGAAAACTGTTTCTATTCAGTTACATTACATGTTTTTAAATAAACGTCTTTCTATTAAAGGCGAACATTTTAGCTATTTTTTCATGATTGTACAGGTCTAAAAATAGAAGAAGGTTGTGGTATAAAAATAATATATTTGGCAGTTAAGCAAATATACAAAGTAGATCATTAGTGCATTGAAATGTTAAATAGCATCCGAAATTTTTTCTTGGCTGGACGTAAAGTAACTGAGATAATGAAATAATATATAATGGATAAAATATGAAATTGCTTCAAAATAAATTCAATATATAAAAATGAATTAAAAAACTAGTATTTTTTAATGCTTTATGAATATATATTACTTAAAATAAAATAAAATTATTTTATAGGGAATTTAACAAGATTTTATAAATTCTTACAAAATAAAAATTGTAACGGGTTAGAACGTTACATTAGTTAAGCTTAAGTTCATTTATACGATATAAAAAATATGCTTGCTCACGAAAGCTCTCAAAGCAGTCTCAACACTGTCCGAAGTAAAAGAGGAATTATTATGTCAACTCTTAAAAGTTTTTAAATTTATGAGTGACCTTGATAGTGATTTGATTAGTTGAGGTGTTTAAGAAACGAAGGAAATATGTACAGATGTGTTTTGCGAAAAGAAATTACTTTGGAAGTGTTTGATAAAAATACCTTCTCAAGGGTTGTGGACCTGGAGAAAACAATTACTAGGGTTTTCTTCTTAATTTCACTTCCCTACATGCTACTAAACGTTAACTGCACGCTATTGTAAATATATAAAAAGTTATTATTCCCATTTTAAAAAAATGCTATTTGACATAGTGGAGACAAAATGCATGTTTAAATGCACTATAAGGATTAAGAAGTTTTATAATAACAGAGACTTTCAAACAGTTAACATACTAAAATCAAATATTATTCTATTTACGAATATGATAGGTAGATAAGAAACAAAGAACTTGCAAAGTAAATACAGTACATACATAAGTCGCATATACGTGGCGAGGTGTATACGTTTCCGACTGACAATATAAGGAAAGTAACAAAATTTTAATTATTGTATTTTAATATATTTATTGAGCATTTCTTTGGTAGCAAAATGGTTACCAACGGCTGCGGCCTTAAATATCCTACGTTGCAAGTCATATTTCAATTTTGCAAACAGAAAGTAATTGCCGTGGGTGAATTTTTGGTTATAGGAGATTTCTTCACAGTAGCTTTGTAAACAACGGCATGTGTGTGGTTGTGTTTTCGTACAGTATGTCGCTTGGTATCATCTCTCAAACAATGCAACAGAGATGCGTAGCACCTTGCGTTCACAGATATTGTCTTTTTTACATTCATTCAGTAAAATCGCTCAGAAATTCCAAAATATGGCGATGTTTATATTTTTTGCCGACTGCGTGACCATACCCCTTCACGAAGGTGTTTTGTCAGATTTTTTTTATTTTATTAACTACATATTGGGCAAGGAGCAATATTATATGACCGTAGTCGCATATCCCTGACAATTGATTTCAAAATTGTTTCGGGTGAATGTTGTATTCATTTCAAAACTATCAGCAACAATTCAGGCGTTCGTGTTTTTGCATAACAGAAAGACGTAGGGAATTTAATCTGCCTACCACGTATATATCTTCCTTAATGATCCTGTTTTAACCTTGGTGTGATTTGTTTAGCCTTAAAAGGTTGATCAGTGACCAGTTCAGCCTCTATAAGATCAACTGTTTCTGAAATAGCAGATACTGAAGGGCGGGTTAGTAACATTTATCCACTTATTTCATTGTAACATATTAAAATGTTATACAATAAATGTATTATAATATAAAGTGGCATGACGTTTAAAGGAAATTAGATATTTGACTATTTATTGCATTCATTTTTTATACAAATTTATTATTGATTAATTAAGGAAATGCGATGTGTATTAATATAAATTAATTAATACACGGCTCAAAATGCTTAATTGTGGTACAGCAGAGAAATAGAGAATGAAACAGTTTAGAAAGGAATGGGTACAATTTTAGAAAAATGTTTAGAGGTGACCGAGGATATAACCCGGGCTTCTAGATTGGTACTCTGGCGTGTTATCCATTACACGCCAAAGTACCAATCTGCAAGCACGGGTTCGATCCCCGGTCGCCTGTAAAAAATTTTCTAAAATTGTGCCTATTCCTTTCCGAAACTCTTTCATTCTAGATATTTCTAGATTGAGTTAATATTTATATACTATTGTAACAAAATTATAAATAGCAAGAATCTTGAAGAAGACTTTGGTACATTCTAGAAGGTTCCATTGAAGTAAACTAAATGATCTAATCACTAATAACTCATTACCGCAACTCATACCTAAATAAATTCAAGATCATAGCAGTAAGTCACAGCATTAGAATTTATGACAGCATTCTGTGCAATTTGATTCTTTAATATTCCCGAATGTTCCAGAATATCACCTTTATATATAAATATCAGTTGAAATTCCTTTAGTTTCCTAGCAACTATGTCTTGTTAGCAAGATGTTATAAATAACTATAAATATAAATTACTAGCGTACACCAAAATAAATATTAAGCTGAACACATGCAAATAAATAATTATAATTTACTGAAGATACATAAAGACTTATAAAACAATTAACTAGTTTCGTTCATTATTATAAATTTATTACGGCGTACATTAGATATAGTAGTTACGGGATATTATTTTATTTTAAGATTTTGGACTTAAATTTTTTTATAATAAAGTTGTGTTGACAAAAAAGCATTATATTCATAATACTTTCTTTAGTACATGTAATAGCATGTTGTATAATTTTCATTGTTTTCTAGTGCTCATGTTTGAATCGAGTACTATAGATTTAAATTTTAACCTTTTTATTATTTTTATACTATGCATATAATTACAAGGTATTATTCCACTAATTATTCTGAGGATAAACATAAAGATTTTGTAATTAACATTTGAGTAATATTAATTAAAATCTTATGGAAGACTCGTGTGATTTATAAATGTAGCTACATAAAAAAATAACATTATTTTAAAATTACTATACAGTCCATTTACTAACACTAAATTTTAATACATTTCAGAATATAAATTTAAACCTTTTTAAAATAATCGCTTTTTGCTTGAAAATAAAATAAATAACTTTGCGGCAAGGCAACACATTAGAATAAAGTATTAAATGTAGTTATGAAATATAAATCAGTGTTTCCAAAAAGTCTTAACAAAAGCTACCGTTTAAAGTCGTTACACATTTAAAACGTTTTCCCATAACAATAATTGTTATTCCTCGCACAGTATGCTACACTAATTGATCACTTATAATTAAAACCCGAGTAGTGTTTTTATTTAACAATAAATTTAACGTTTTTGTATTTACAATATTAAGCACTGCAATTTTCATTTTAAATAGAATTTTAAGTACTCACGTGATACAGGTCAAATAAAGCCATGCACCATTTACCTAAAACAAAGAAAGAAAAATTAAAACATGCCAAAGAGACACTGCTAAACAAATTACGAATGTGAGCATAATAGAAACGCTAAAAGACCGAAACATCAATCACGTATAGCAAAACTGTACGTTGCAGATTTTCATATAATCAATCTTCTTTCTGTATTCGACAATGTTCCCACCCAATATGGACGTGCTTCGAAAGGCGTTTCTTAATGTATATAATTAATTCTCAGCGATAGCAGCGGTTACTATAATTTGAATTAGGCTTTAGGAAGAAGTTAAATGTTTTAAGGATAATCTCATCTTGTTCAAGGATGCGAATGGAAATTTCACATTCAAACATTACAACTTTAATATTTACCAGTAATATTGAACCGTATCGTCACGCCGTCACATGAATAGACGTCCGCTTATATGCGTCAAGCGAATGTGTAAAAGAGTGAAACGTGAAAGATAGAAAGTAGAACTGAAAAGGTATAATATACATACCATGGAATTTGCGATATTTTACACACTAAATACATTCGTATCAAATATTTTCATTTATCTTGAACAAAATTTTTATATCTATGTATAACGGTTAAAGTTTTTGATAAATTTATAAATTCTTTACTTTTAAAATAAGATAATGCGAAACACATATTCATAAATAAATTATAATTATCCGTATTCATCTGCGCTTATTAAAGCAACTACGTTAAATATTAAAGGCTTTCTTTGTCTCTCTACATATTTTTTATTGATACTTTCAACTTTAAATATTACCTATTTAAGGGGTTACTTTATTGGTTTCTTTAACTTTCTCTTTCATCATTCATTCCACAATAAATTATAAGATGCTATATTTTCCCTAACATATTATATATCTCAAATACAAAAGTAATTTTCTCAATACTATTATGAATTATAATTTTTTATTTCCAAAAAGTTTGAGTACTTCATTGTCTATTTGTACACAAGATATATAACAAATAATGAGTACTGATATTCTAGTAAATCGTTAACTACATATTATTAATATTCCTAAACTTGAAAGTCGAGCATATTTATATTAAAGCGCCCTCATTACTGTCAGAATTGATATACTGTACAGAACAGCATTGAATTAAGATTGGAATTTATCATTATTTGATTAAGTCGTTTCTTTTTGGTTTGATATTAAGGGTGATTAAAAAAAATATCCAAAATTCTTAGATATAAGTAAAAACCTGCATTAAACGGATACCTCAAATAGGAGACCAGGGCATAATGGCTAGCGGTGTAAAGTTACAAGAATTGGGCAATCAAACATGTGAAAATTACAGATAACAGCCCGTTTAGACAATTTCAACAGAATTATTTAAGAAACTTTCATAACCTTTTATAATATTTTACTTTAAAGTGCACTAAAACGCATCAATTTTTAAGTTAGAAAGTACCGTTTCCATTAAGATTTTGAATTTATGGTTGATTATATTTCCTTTTTTAAATAAATTTTCAACGTTTTCAAAGGCATTCCATTATAACTAAGTAAATATTTAAAGAAATAATTTACCTAATCCGTTCAAGGTTTATATTAAATGTGGACCATTATCAACTTTATTAATATACCATTTCAACTTACATAAATTTTGTGTTATATATTAAAAATAACGGAGTTGCACAATAGTAAGAGTTTATAACAATTGGAAATTGTTTGTATAATTTAAGATATTAATGTTAGAAGGTATTCCCATACACAAAATTTGCGGTTATAATCATTGTATAATAAGGTCACATTCACGCTGCGATCTTTTTCTCGTACACGAGACTTTATCGAATAGAACAGTGGCAACAAATTTTGCATTAAGTTGTTCACACAGAGTCTATACGGTAACATCGCGTGTTTGAGATAAGTTTTCTCCCGGATACCTATCGAACTTGCCACTGTGGTCCGAGGAACCTCGAAGCGATATTGTCGTGTACAGGATGCAGTGGCGCTTGTGTTTACATTGTGTCGTTCACACGAACAAGCTTCTCTCTAAGGCACAGTGTTACGCCGAAAGTTATAGCGGCTTGTCTGTATACGTGAAAAATTGTTGTTGTGTGAAATGCTGTCTCGTATTCGATAAAATTGTTTACGTGAAGAAAATCTAATCAAATGGTTCTCGTAGGAACAGCCTAAAAACCTAAGCCCACGATCACATGGCGATCTTTTTCTCGTATACCGTACACGAGATTTTATGGAACAGAATAGTGGCAATGAATTTTGTATGAAGTTGTTCACACAGACTATGCGGTAAAATCCCGTGTTTGAAATAGGGGTTTTTCCGGATACCTATCGAACTTGTCATTGCGATTAGAGTAGCCTTGAAACGATATTGTCGTATACGTAATGCAGTGGTGTTTGTGTTTACATTATGTCGTTCACACGAAGAAATTTTCCTCTAGGACACAGTGTTGCGCTAAAAGTTGTAGTGGATTGTCCGTATATGTAAAAAATCATTGACGTTCGAAATGCTGTCTCGTATTCGATAAAATCGTTTATTTGAAAAAATCGAATCGTGTAAACGTAGCCTGTCTTGAATTAAAGTTTATCAAAGATTACGATATTACTGATTATGAATTTTTTTGCAGTTTATTATTATTTATATAATTTACGATTTTAATTTTTGAGACCTTTATTGTAAGGGATTTTCTCTTGTATAGAATTTACTGGTAAATTTATTGTATAATAGAAACCTAAATTTCTAATTCACGTTTACTAAAAGTTATATTAACTATTTTTATTTTCCTATATTGTTTAAAATATTGATAAGTTACTACTGCGCTTTTGGTAACGCTTTAATTATTAATACAATATAAAGCGCTAATCCTTATAAGACTTATTATATGTATTCATTTATTTATTAGATTTCTTTGTATTACGTAATAAAGGTGGTTCTCTTATAAATCTATTTAGCTTACCTTCTCATTAATATGCTACCTACTCCTTCTGTAAACATTATTATAAATTTCTGTTATAATATACGAATGAGATTGTTTACATATCTCTATTGTACCCTTTTCCCATTGCGATTTATTTTCAAAGAATAATATAATTTTTGTTTCATTTTCCGATTCTTTAATATTTGTTTAAAATGTCTTAATTTATTTACTTTCAGTAAAATATGTGTCTCAATAGCGGTTATTGGCATTCTACGGTATCGTAGTAAATATTCATTTATATTCCTATTTCTAAAAGACTTTTTTAACATTTTTTGGCAGACATTTACAGTTTTTTCAGCTAATTCGGTACTTCTGGGATAATCATACTTGACGTTATGAAGGCAATGCTGATTTTATTAAGACAACATTCAAAATCAACAAAATTGAACGGACTATTATCAAAAATAATAGTATCAGGATGACCATAATATGCAAAAACTTCACTTAAAACCTTAGGAGGCGTTCGCACGCCGTTGTGAATAAATTTAAAACCACTAAATATCCAAAATATTTACTGCGATAGGTACTGCTGCGTCATAATTAACAGTCATAAGTTATACTAAAATGTAACCCCCAAAAGTCGTGTGTTATCGATTATGCAACTGTATATAAGTGTTATAAAGAAACAGGAGCTTTTTTATTCTCATATTTTTTTATTGTAACTATTATGATTGTTTTAGTTAAGCTGAGATAAATGATAAGCTTCAAACTGTTTAAGAATTGTTCTAAGCAAGCGCGAATACCAGTATACGTTCAGGTTGTGTAGAACAGTCCTGAAGCTGCACTAAACATTTATTTCAGTTTCTTAATGTAGTTCGAGGACAGTCCGCGAATAGCTTTAAATAAGTACTAGCTTCAAAGGTGGAAACAAATTAGAACTATTCGAGAATTGCTAATTTTGTGACATTATAAATTATCTATTTTGTTTATAAGTTATTGTCAATTTTACGTAAGTTTTAAAGTAAGTGAGAATTTATTACAACATATAAAATTAATTCAAAAGAAAATTGAATTTTGTAAACTTTCAACGTAGTTTTATTCTAAAATTAATTTTTTTATGATCGAGACGTATCTCCAAAACGGATCTGCCTCCATCCGAGGTAAGTTCCGAAAAGGTCGTTGTAGTCATTCTTAGATACTATTAAGACATTTTGTGTGTATAAAATTTGTAATATACATATTGACATCTTATTTTTAATATATGTATTTACTTGTAACCTTTATTTAATTATTATAATCGCATGTCGACTGGTGGGGACCTACAATTTAAATAAAATTAATATCGAACTTATATTCAAACTTTCAGGTAAAAATATCAGAGCTATAAAACTATTGTTTTGCAAAAAGGATTTTCGAACCCTAGGATAATAACATCCTTTAAAAATACGTTGGTTACCCAAAATTACAACCAGTTCACGTTTTAACTAATGTAAATTAATTAAATTGTTTTAGAGTAATTAGTCCATTTGTCAAAGGGAAACCAATTATGCAGGGTGCGGCAGCATAAATTACTTTTTTAAAATGCGCGCCATTCAGTCGGTTGATGTCGTAGCGGAGCGCTAATGATCTCGTTCGAGAGGCGGGACTATAAAGTTGTGTCCCGACACAGTTCAGTCGCCATGATGCGTTGGAGCAGTGAGGAGCGTGCTTTTGCTGTTGAGGCCTACTTTTTGAGCGGATTTTCTGTGATTGCAACCCAGTGCGCCTTTCGGAATCGCTTTAATTTAGCCCCGGTGGCCCCTGTCCCGAACCGGAAATCAATTGTTACGTGGGTCACTACGTTCAGACAAACTGCAAGTGTGACAAGACGAAGAACTGGAGTCCCTCGGCCCATTAGATCACCTGAGAA
>JAHWXV010734415.1:0-10407 GCA_024586415.1 Phrixothrix hirtus | reverse complement strand
GACGAATCCGTACTCACTTTTAAATGTCACCGAACTCTATCAGACGTGGAAATTAATATTTTGCTGTCACATTTATTGCAATTATTAAATTCCTATTCGAAACAGATTTAGTAAATGCGTCTATCGTGTTTTTCTCGACCGTAAGCAATACTTTATCTATTTTGCTTTTAATTGACACGAACATAGGAAAAAGACGCATGTCTTGCCTTTTATGCGACAGGAAGCTGTCTCTTTATTTATTAATTATTTATCGCGTTGCCCTGCCGAAAATATACGGCGGCAAATTTAAAAAGGTAGAAAAGATTTAGTTCATAATGCATGGAACGCCAACAAAATCTGACAATCCATATTACAAAACATTTTTATTACCGACTTTTCTTATTATATATAGGCCAATCCAGGGCACTTGTGGTTCTATATAAATCATTAAATTATTTAACATTAGTTAATTAAAATTTAAGAACTTGCTAAGGTCTCACATTCAATATAACACTTGCGTGCTATTCAGTTAGTAGTTTAATCTTGCCAATTTTTTATATGGAACAGATTCTAATATTTTTAACTTGGGGGCAAAAATAAAGCAAATATCTAGGTTTGTTACTGCACACTGTATTATATCAACAAAAGAATTATGAATAGATAGATGCTTCCCTTTTTGGCAGGGCAATATGTTGTGAAATGGAAAAATTTTTATATTGGTAAGAAAAAAACAGACCATGCATGGTATTTATAATGCATTTGGATTTAGTTGATGTTTAACTTTTAAGCTTACTGTTACTGAAAATAGTAGAAAAAGAATGGTTTTTCGAATAAGTATGATAATAAAAATTAATGTAAAATTCACAAATTTTCACTACTAGACTAAAATAGAAAATGATTATAGATAATCTACTAGTGTGAGAGAGTGGCATTAATATCAATTTTAAATGGCTGTTTTAGTATTAAATGGTATTACCTATTACTATCATGTCACATAACGTCACTATAAATTGAGCTTTATTGCAAAGTCATACCACATTAATTTATCGGACAATTTGTTTTTCGTGTGAATGCTCACTGTTTAAATGTTACACTGTTGTTATATCCAATTGTGTTACAAAACACCGGTTTGCATTGATTTCTCTCAAAAAGAAAGAGGTCATCAAAATGAAAAGTTTTCTCTTCTTTCGACATAATAATAATAATGTGTTCTTAAAATACAAATCCAAAATTCATCCCTCTCCTATTAAACAGAAATCGGAACAATCAGGATCAAGCGGTTCTTGATCTTAATATCGGTTTATCAACACTCACTGCTGTTTATTTTGCAACACTAAATACACTGACCGGCAAAAAAGGTGGCAACCGTATAAATTTCCGAAAATAAAAATTCGTTGGAAATTTTATGCATTGTTTCATGTTTGATCTTAATTTAAGTGTATATTGCGACCATGTATGCTTTGAATTTGACAGTTTCTGAGTTGTATTTCACATTCATGTTGTTGCTTTCTGTAGTCGCTGGTTATCATCTAAGTTAAAAATGTTTATTTAAAACGTAATTTTGCTTTTCAAACATGGATTTTGACTAAATCTATGTGAAAAGTTTGTTTCTGATTAAAGTATGCCGTTAACTACTGTACATGTTGCTCAAATTATTGCGTTGCTGCAAAATGGAAGAAGTCAAATTTATGTATCCAAAACTTTAGGTGTACCTAGAACTACAGTATGGAGAGCTTTCCATCGTTTTTTGGAGACTGGTACATATTCATGTCGACCTGGTTCCAGTCGTAGAAGGGTGTCAGATTTTGTTGGCATTCCGTGAATAAAGAACAAAATCTTTTCTTTTTTTAAGTTGCCGCCATGTATTTTATTCTTAGAAATGGGTTATTGACAGGATAACGAAAATAAATAAGGAAAAAATAAATAATTTGGTTGGCGATTCGGTCGGATAAAAACACGATAGATGCATTTCTTTCACTTCAATGTCGATTAAGAATCTAATCATTCCAGTAAGTGTGAGAGAGAAACGTAATTGTCAGCATCTGATAGAGTTCGGTGACATTTTGAAATTTGTACGAATTCGTCCAGTAATTAGTGTAATAAATTTGGCCGTGTGTTGGCTCTGTGTTAAAAGAAAAACGTTTGGTGTGTTTAGGGATTCAGCATAGTGTAAAATGTTGGAAGACCCGACCTAAGAGATGGAATGGAACATCTTTAGGGATTTACCAGCACGTTTTACGCCATAGCTGTTTTGTTGAATGTGTGAAATTCTTCGGCAGGTGCGGAAACCCATAAGCCATCATGACTGACCATTTTGGGTAATTTGATGATCCTCACTAAGGTACCCCTTTTTGTTATTGTTCTCTGGCTTCATACTGTTGGCCTGCGAAAGGCGTAAGCACCAAAAAAAGGTCACCGATGACTGGCGAGAAGTCAAATTTAGGCCACATCCCGGCACCAACCCTTTTTTTTGAGAACTTGAACCTTCCCGTGACGGCAGATCACTAATACATATCTTCTGTTGAGATCATGGATGCATACGTGCATTGATGGTGTTTAAATATAGATTAACCCTAATTTTAATGTCAGTAGTTTTGATTAGTTCTTTCCATATTTCTTGAATAATGCTGAATTCAAGGAACGGAGAAGTTATTTTATAACCTTTTTGTAACCTGTTTGTGTGTATGTTCAATAAGCCCTTGTCATTGTCAATAGATATGTCTTGTCATTTAATTAGACTTTTATTTCTGACAGTAGAATAAGCTAATTGATAATATCTTACATTGCAGAGGATATGTACATGAAGGTCCCCCTGTAGACCGTGATCAAAATTGATACTAACCCTTGGGGTCTTAACAAAAAGACAACCCTGGGACAAATTAACAAAAGGTTAAGGGAACTGCTTCTAACTATTCCGAGAATAGTTCCATACCTTGAGCGGCCATTTGGAATAGTGGCGCCCTCTTTCCCTTCCTATACCTCAATTTCTTCTAGAGCGCTGATGGTGCTGGTGTAATTCTTTGGGACCCTCCCTTATTCAATGAGCTAGCCGCCGCCAGTACTGTCGTTGGGCATAACGCTAAAAGCGCTCATGACAAGGGTTACCTCGCAAAGAAATGATTGTTTTATTTTGATGGAACTTCTGAGAAATCGCCATTCCACTGCAATTGCTGCAAGAAACCGCCTGCGGAAGGTTCAAAATGTGAATGTAAATGAGCAAACGGTGTGAAGACATCTCAATGAAACTAGACTAATTATAAGAAGGTCAGCTATTGTTCCCGAATTACAACCCAGACACTGATTAATTTTTGTTCAACAACATCAACATTGGGATGTACATGATTGGAGACAAATTCTTTTTACTGATGAATCGCGATTCTGTTTGAGGTCTGGCAACAGCAGAGAAAGGGTTTGGAGACGGAGAAATGAAAGATATGCCCAAGCTTGTATGTGCTAGAGAAGAAAGTTTGGCGGTGGTGGTGTTATGGTTTGGGCTGGAATTTCATTTGAAGCTCGAACTGAACTTACCTTCATCAATGGCCCCCTGGTTCCATATTGCAAGAATCATGACGAATTACTTGGAGCAAGTAGGGATCTAGAATGGCCAGCCTACAGCTCTGATCTGAATATCATCGAAAACCTTTGGGATGAACTTCAGCATAGGGTTAGAAGTCGACCAGGCCAGCCAGAAAATCTTGCTGAGCTTCAGAACATGCTTTGTGAAGAATATGAACGTATTCCTCAAGTTTATATTCAAAATTTGTTCCTTTCCCTTCCAAGGCATATGCAAGCGGTTATTAACATTTTTGGACATAATTTATTTAATTAGAAATTAAATAAATTATGCTAAGGAATCAAGTAGTAATGGTGTTTTTTAATTTAAAGATGAAAGATGTTGAGTAACTGTCAAATTCAACTTGACACTTAAATTAAGATCAAATATGAAACAATGCGTAAAATTTCCAACGAATTTTTATTTTTGCCGATCAGTGTATTAATGAAAATATTAAAAAACTGTTTAAATGCCAGGTGTGGCTATTAAATAATAATACTGGGTTCTCTGTTGGTGGTATACTTATAGGAGAGAGGAGCACATGCAAGATGAGTGATTTTAAAGTATCTGAAAGTCAGGTTTTACTGTCGTTTACAGTTAGTCTGTGAATAACAATTGAAGGGACAGGTACACAATCATATTTCTAGAATCATGACTCACGTTATAATGAAATTGATGTTTTGACCAAGCTGAGGTAACAAGCAAGGAAGAAGAACCAAAGTTGTGGATGAACAACACGTGAATTTTCCAACATGACAATGTTCTGTTCATAATGCAGTTTCTGGCTAATAAGAGGATCCCAGTAATGGGCAACCAACTTTACTCACTGGTACGAAAGGAATCTATTTTAAGACTCTGAAGATAAAGAAGAAAATACTGTGTTGCTGAAGGGGTGGATACATAATGACTTGCAACATTATATCCAATAGAAAATGCATTATGCAGCAGTGTGTGATGAGGGAGGGGGAATATGTTGAAGGAGATTACAGTTAAGTTGCAAAATTACAATAATGAACTAACTTTTAGACACCAGTCTCATTATTTAATAGCCACATCTCATATGTAATGCATGAAATTTGATTTTCCAAAAGCTTATTATTAGACACCAGATGATAAAAGTTAAAATGGATCTTTTGATGAAAAAGTTAGAAGATAAATTTATACTTTTGATTAAAGCAATAAAAGATAAAAGCACATTTTTTGTAAATTAAATATATTACCATATGTAGGTAAAGTCAATAAAAAATACCTAAATCCAATTTTAAGACTGGATCCTAGGCCTGCTAAACTTGATGTTATACTAGCAGCAGGCACTGTTTCAGAACGATGAATTTTATTTTGAGGTGGAGGACTTCCCTCAAAAGTGGCCGATCTTTGTACTGAAGATCGAAACAGAACAGGTTCATCTGTTAATTCTATTGTAGAACTAATTTGTTGAGAGCAATCTGGTGGTGGTTCGCTAGCAACAATTGTCGGCTGTTCCAATGCTCCAAGTGGATCATTTTCTGTTACTGGTGTTCGTGGAGATACTCTGAAAAATATAAATAATTAATACCTAATTATTTTAGTGAATTTCATTTACTTAGATGGAGACGTTTTAGTAGGATCATCAGGTTCTTCTCCATTAAATTGTAGTATCCGTGAACAACCTTTTCGTGAGCTTTGTTGGAGTTTATCTATGATACTAGCATCATTAGCACTTTCTGATCGAGTTAAAATTCTCAGATATTCTGATGGACTTTCAGGATTTGTCAAGGTTGCATTGAGTTTTTCGTTATTAGATTCAGTAATATCTATGTCGTTGCATTCGTTTTGCCCGGAAATAAGTAATCCGGCACTAGATACAGCAGAATCAGTAACATTTTGTTCAGATACATTTGCGGTACCTCCACGTACAATACTAGCTACATGATTACGAAACTTTTCAAGTAAAGTAATTTCTGTTTGGACGGCTTCGTGAGAATCTAATGAAAGACGAGAAGATCGTTCAGTTGCATCCAGAAGACTGGAACCTAATCACAAAACTATTATGTAGTCCTAGATTTTGTTCGTTTACTAACCTCCTTCTGTAGAAGCAGACAATTTTCTAGCAGCTTGCCTACGAGCTGCCCAGCGAAATTGTGCTGCTCCCAAAACAACACAACGTAATTTGTTCCATAATAGCTGGCTAGAACTTGATTGAGCAGGCCATTGCGCTTCCAAGACGCACCTATTGTAAAGTCTAAACAAATGTGATAAGAAATACATTTATTTGGTTTACAAATATAATTACCCGTAAGTAAGTGCGTTTGGTTGCATTCCTGATCGTTTCATAAGCAGTAATAACTTTACGGCTAATAAAGGTCGTGAGTGTTCACCACATAGTTGCATCATTAATCGATAACATACTTCATCACAATATAAACGTAATTGAGTAGCACGAACTAAGAGATCATAAGCTTGTTGCAGAATCATTCTTTCTTTACCAACATTTAAAGATAGCATACTTGGCAATGTCATAAAGTAAAGAGTATGACAGGTACCTAATAAACAACGAGCCCATAATTCAGGTGATCGTACCCATTTTCTAAAAGGCATTAATTAGATCAGTTAATATATAAATAAGAATTTTTACCGAGCCAACTTTTGAGCAGATTTAATTTCGTGTTTTGTTCTCCGAGCCATTGGTGAACCTGGTGCCGTAGAAGGTTGAAGCGACATTAAATGTTTGTGTTTTTTGCTTTTTAACAGTGACAGATTTAAAGTGAAATTTGTATAAGTGTACACTTCATCTTAACAGAAAAATTTAAAAATAGTAACCTTAGATTTGTTTCCACTTTAAACTTACTAGGATGCGGAGGTTCAGGCGGTAACAAAAATACAGTACGTTCACTGGTTTGTGCCAGATCAAGTTCAAGTAATTTGAGTTCGCCGTCATCGTTGCCTAATCGTTCACAGCATTCATCGAAGAATGTAAGTCCTTGATCTCCATCTGCAACGAAGCTTCTTTCTTCAATAAAACGTATAAACATTTGAGTACGCATTAAAAGTGAAAAAAATTTATGATGTGTTTTGTCACGTGATTTAAGAAAATCGTTAAGTTGAAATAAAGCTTGAGGATCTGTAGTGCCAACGGTAGGAGCCTTTGTTATTGGTAAAAGATAAGAGCGATAACCTTTCAAAGTCATTGCCATAAATTTTAAGAACGCCTCTTGAATTTCCAATTCTTGCATTTGCTACAAAGTATTTTAAAGGTTTATAGGTCGTAATATGTTAAATACTTACTTCTTTTCGTCGTTTTTGAAATTCTACTTCTAAATCAAAATCAACGTCAGTGTATTGTTCAATTATTTGTAAAGATTTTCTTAAGTTATTGTAGAGTTTATCTAGGGTTGCTTTAAGAGTTTTTGCTGGACGTTTTGGTAATAATTTGATATTAAGCGATTGTCGTTGAGCTTCACATACCTGTAATTGAATCTCAATTATATATTATATATTTTAAGGTATGATATTTACTGTAATAATATTAGTATCGAGATCAACACAATTCACATCAGGAGGTGGATCATATAGATCAAAAAATCGAGAATCGACACCAATAAGAAATGGTAATGGGGCATGTAAAATTTCTACCAAGCCTAAAACAAAGAATCTAAATAAATTTGACCTTAAAAATAAAATTTATATTACCTAAAGGACAGAGTGGAATATATGGACACTGCCACTTAAAAGGAAAAAGAAGTGATGAAAGAGCTTCAGCAACAGCAGTTAAAGTGTCAGGTCTGAGCGAATGTATTAAAATCTTTTGTTCAGTAAGTGCCAACAATAACACTAAAAGACTATTTTCTGATCCTAAATTGAGCAATAACTGCCGAAATCCTGCAGCACTATGAGGAAGAGGTAAGTCTTCTGGTTGTGTCATAATGATTCGTTCAGTAGGGCTTGATGTAAGTTGCAATAACATACGAGGTGCAGGGAAAGGAACCTCATTCATCAGTTGTACTATGTATCGTTCGATTGGAATAATCTGTGGTTCGTTTCTTGATGCTATATCCTAATAACATAAGTTATCGTAAAGTGATCAAAACTAGAGTTAGAACTTACATATAAGAATAACAACCATTTCTCAAATGCATCTGAAAAAGGCCAATGTGATAAAACACAAATACTTTTATTAACATGTAAAATATATTCAGAGTTTGATGTAAAACTTAATAATTGTTTTTGTTCTTGACTAAGTTGTGCTTCATCAAATTTTTCATAAAAAGTAACTGCCGAACCATATACTTTGTGTTTAGCATCAGAAACAGTTAATATAAATGTACTAAAGACTGGTTTAGGATATGCAGCTTTCTCAGGCCATAATTCTAAAGTTGCACCCATTGGTAAACAAAATAACGGAACGGAATTTGGAAATGGAAAATTTGGTAAATCTGCCATAGGATATCTATGCAAACATGACGGTTTGTAGGTTAATAACTTAGCACGGTTCATTGACTTTTTATAACATAAGAAAACATCACTTCCTACAATGCCTTTGTTAAGATTTTTATTAATACAACAAAAGGCATGCGGAGGAGATTCTCCTTTGCTAGCAATCACAACACAAATATCGGTCACAACCAAAGCGTTACATGGTAAAGTAGGCCCACCTCTTCGAAATGTTATAAATGTATGAGCTGCTGAATTATTTACATTTGCTATCCTATTCCCAACACTTTCCTTTACAACCTCTGCATCTGACATTAGGCGCTCTTTTCCATCATACATTACACCTTAATGAAATAAAAATTAATTTAATTATACCTGTATCACGCTATACATCTTACCTATATCGACTAAAGGAGGTTTGTCTCTTCCTCGTCTAAAACAAATATAACATTCCACACTTCTTAAACTACCATGATTTAAATCTGCACTTAGACCAGTCGGCGTATGTGTAATTACTTCATAATCAGATGGTGCAACTTCTTCCAACGTAGGAAAAATAATTCCAATATCCGTAATAGGTGCTTGACTATGACATGCTTTTAGAAGTCCACCATCAGAGAGTATAAGATCATCTAAAGGTTCAGGGTCTTCTGGTAAACCAGCAACAACAAAGTAATCAGCAATTCTTCGATCATCCATTTCTTGAATATTAGTAATAAAACTTAACCTGTGCAGTTACTAATAACTACAAATAACCACATAGTCGAAGATATACTTTAGTTAAGGCACATGTAGGCACTAAAAATAAGAATTTAACAAGGGAGCAGTTTTAAAATTTACTACAATTGTTAAATTCCAGCCTTTGTATGATTGATTAAATGTTTTTACATCATTTACATTATCTTACGCTAGATAAATTTTTAAGTATGTATGTAGATATTTTATAATAATATATGCAAGAGTAGTTCAACTGATAGCAACTTTTTCTTTAGTTATTATTTATTGTTTTTTATTCAGCATCTTTGGCATGTATCTTATGGTAACTGTCAAAAACAAAAAGATTTTATTTTAATTTTATTAAAAAAATCTTTTATATATAAAATATTCTATTTCGCCATTATTTGTTGTGATGTTTTAAACAAATGTTGCGCCATCTAGATTTAAATAATATAAAACATGAACGAACAGTGCCACCTAGGTGGTATTAGTAAAAACAGAATAAAAAATGTTCTGCCATCTATAACCAAATAGTAAAATGTATTACTCTATCGCTATTTATAAATACATAATATGGTTTTGTTATGTATCCTTGTCGGATGCCTATACCTTGGCTATTTTATGAAATACAAGTCATAGATAAGAGAGGATACAAGTCGTCGATACGCAATAACAAGTTGGTCATTCTAATGAAAGCGAGAAGTCATTTTTTACTTCACTACATTTTTCATGCCGGTGATATCTGTACAGTCCAATAAAAACAATTAATTATTAAATCTAATATTTCTAATAATATATTGTAGATTATTTGCATGTATTGAGAGTGTTTATTATTAAGTAAATTGTTTAATTCAACGTATCTTACTTTCCTAAATCACAATCTTAAGGTGCAATGGTAATTGCTAACATGCTTTTTACTCATATAAACAGTTATTGCAAAACATCGAGTTTTTCGAAGAACGATATACTTACTTAAAAGAAATTAGTCCGAAATCTCGATTTAACAATAATACTAAATTTCGGATCGTGGACACTAACTACAATCTCGGACAAAAATATGGTAAAGAAATTTTAGATAGAAAAATAAATTACGTTCCATCTTTCTAAACTAAATGCTAACTGCAAAGCAAGTACACCCAGTACCTGTGACCATCTTATTACCATACTGACTATAAATACATATCCTTACTCACGTTTTTGAATTAGGTTCATTATTTCGCATATAATTCAAATTGTAATACCTACATATTAATAAAATATAATTAGCACAGAATGATATATTTTTGAAGGTTAACATATATTTAATCTGTTATTTAATTCTTCGCTGCTGTCAGTAATTGCAGAGCTTAATTTTAATTGCAAATTTCAACTGTAACGCTACCTAGATTTCTTCATGAAAAAATTATTTTATTCCAGATCTCGGGCCAATTTCTAGTATCGTGGATATTAGTCTTTAAAAAGTACCAATTGAAATTTTCACGTAAGGCATAGCTTAGACACAACACGTAAAATCTAAAATCTAGCAATTCAATTATTAGTTACTGAAAATAATAAATTATGTGCAGTAGAAAAAAGAATTCTACAATGTAAACTTTTTGCTCTGTAGTAAATAGTAAAATGTATTACCAATCGTTATTTATAAATACATAATCAACGGCGGCGCGTAGTGGTATGTCTTGGGGGTGCACAATCCGAAACAAACGTCTTTACACTACAGCGAATACAAAAACACCGAGAGCACAACTTCA
>JAHWXV010734375.1:0-17713 GCA_024586415.1 Phrixothrix hirtus | reverse complement strand
ATCACTAAATGGAGAAGTTTATTTAAATTTTCTTAGAAATGTACTACCTGGTTTGTTGGAAAACGTTCCTATACAAGCAAGGCTGAATATGTGGCTTCTGGAAGATGGCACTCCACCCCATTTTAGTGCGGCAGCACGGAGATATCTTAATGAAACATTTCCTAGTAGGTGGATAGGGCGAAGCGGGCCATTACCTTGGGCTCTAACGATTTTTTTTAAACTCGCTACATTTCTAGCGCCTGTAACGCTGTATTACATGAACTAATTGGTTTTTCTGAAAAAATTCGTTGAAGTGAGTTATTGAGAAAAATCTCTAGAGTTAAGCAACGTTTTGTCTAGCGAGTAACTTGGATGGGTGGCCAATTATCCAATTATCGCCCGCAAAATAAAAATAAATTAATATGTTAATGATTCGTGTGCATTATTTACATACTTAATTACTTTTTATTAAAATCTATAAATCATTTTTGCTTTAAAAGAGCTCAAAATTTAATTATAAAGCTCTTGGTACATGTATAAAGAAAATTATGAATGGATGAATTATTTATGCTTTTAAATTAATTTTAAAGTTTCCAATTTGGGTGTATAGGAAAGTCACTAATGTCAATAAATTCAAATTAAATTTAAAATATGTAAGAGAAAGTCGTGTGTTGTCTCACACCAGATTTTTTTAAAACAATTTTATTGTGCAGTTCATTTATGTGATTCCAACGGGAAAACTAGAATTGTTCGTTTCCAACAAAATTAGGAGAGACTGTACCTTTGGCATGACTTCCAGAGTGTAATTTTGTTTGTCACATGATATTACCCTAAACAAAAAGTTCATTATTTAGTTTTAAAAATAATATTTTAAAAGTAATTTGAAACAATGTGTATAGCTTAAATTTACGATCGTGTTCTATATAACTAAGGTATACAAAAAAATAGAAATTGAGTTTGCCTTCCAATTTAATATAAGAAAAATAAATAAATCACAGTAAATAAAATATAGATTTGAGCTGATATTTACCATCGGAGGCAAATTATAATATTTGGATGCTATTGCTTCATACAGTTTGGCCGTGCAAATTATAATATTTTATTTTAGTTTTGTAGTAATTTTAATTAAAATTTTTAGATGTACAAAATAATGAATTGGTAAAATATGCTCGAATTACGTATTGTGCTGTTATAGTTCTGTTATTGTTTAAAATTCTTTTATTTAATATTAGAAATAAATATTTGTTTTATAGAATTCCTTCACCGACACTAAAGTAAAAAAGTTATAATTAAATAGCACATTGTTTTAATTTTTAAAAATTGTAAATAAAAATAAAGTTATCATGTATAAGACGTCTATACATGTTTTTGAAACCAGTAGTAATTTAGTGCTCAAACGAAAATATCAGCACTTCCTGAATGAAGGATACATTTTATTACAAAACTAAATCTGGGATTCTTATTGGAGCGCTCTTTCTAAAGAAATCGTCTTCAAGTCTCAATTCGATTATAGAATTGGTAATACTTACGGGTCGTAATGAGCATCTTAATGTGAACAACTCTATGATAAAGGTGTGACATCGATTGTGCTTTATCTTACTGTTAAATAATAAATCCAGAATAAAGTTGTTAAAAACTGAGTGAAATGTATACATTTCAGAGTAGCTTTTGTTAAAAAGATGTTTCTAATAATTAATTAGTTAATATATTTAGTTATCTAAGTTAATCCTGTATTTCTAAAATAAAATATATTACTGAATAGATAATATAACCGTTTATAATTTGCAGTTAATTAGGAGTAAATTTCAAAAGCATGATATACATAAATATGACTAGATTTTAGCAACTAAATATTTTTAGCACAAAATTAGAATTTCAGTATTTGTAAAATACTTTTTAGTAAATAAGGATTACTTCAGTACAGTTACATTCAATTATGATGAAGATTAGGAAGGACTAAAAAGGGATTGAAATAAAAGGCAATGTTTCTTGTAAACCGCCTAGTCATCAACTCGTTCATCGACTAGCTCCATATGTATTTTATATTAAATATACATTTTGTGTTGCCACATTGAGTGTTATTTACTGTTTTAGCTCGATTGCCTATAATTTAAGGGGTTTTAAGAAATAAGAACAGTTTTCTTTATTAGGAGTTATTTTTACAATAACATTTTCTGACTAAATCATTTTTACGAGTTCTGCTTTTGTCATAAATTTACAACAAAAGTCTCAACAAAGTATGCATGCAATTTTTTAATGGCGAAGTTCATCGTAAAATAAGAAGTGAAAAGCAATTTGTTATTTATATAATATTTAAAATTACTTGCCATCAATAAATAAATAAACAACGTGATTTATTTTTAAGAAATAAATAAGTTGGTGAATATAACGTACAGTCAGTTGCAATTTAATCCGGTACGCCTACTATCATTTGTACATCGATTGAAGTTTTACATATACATATCTAAACTCTAAAATATTTTAGTTTTCAGTACTGTCTATGTTAAATTATTTAGATACGAGGGTTATCTCTAAGTTAAAGACCGTTCGGTTGTAAAAAAATTTTTATGAAAACTTTAAATATTTTTGTATTTCTCTTAAAATACACACAATCTACATAATCTACATAATCGCCATATAAATTAAGACATTTATCATAGCGATTCGCCAGTTTCAATATTTCTTCGTCATATTCTTCTGCCGTCAGTCCGTTTAGCCACTGATTGTTAACATTTTTAAGTGCATTGTGACTCGCTAATTGTTTACCACCCAAAAATTCTTTCAATTTCTCAAACAAATGGTAATCAGAAGGAGCTAAGTCCGGAATATATGGTGGGTGACCGAAAATTTCCCATCCAAATCTTCTCAGTAAATCACGTGTCGCGCCTGTAACATGTGGACGTGCATTATCATGAAGCAGTACAACGCCGTCGGTCAGCCGTCCACGTTGCCGATTTTGAATGGCGCATCGTAACTTACGAAGAGTTTCGCAGCAGGCTTCTGCATTTAGGGTCGTTCCACGTGATATAAAGTCAATCAACAGTATGCCAAATCGATCCCAAAAGGCCGTGGCCATCACTTTGCATGCAAATGTCGATGGCTTGACCTTTGTTGGTTTCGTTGTTGACTGAGGATAACGCCATTCACTTGACTGCCGTTTTCTCTCGGGCGTGTAATACGAAATTCATATTTCATCACCGGTTACAACATGAATTAAGAAATTCATCGCCATTTTCTGAGTAGCGCAACAGAAATTCCAATGTAGATCCCATTGTGACGTTCCGTTAAGACGTACAGTACCCAACGTGCACAAATCTTTCTGAAGACTAAATGGTCATTCACAATGCGACCAATAACAATTCTTGAAACGTCAGGAAAACGGAGAGTCAGGTCGGACACTGTTATTCAACGTTCCTGATTTCATTATCGACGCGTTTCATCAAGCCCGCGTTGATTATAGAGTCTCCCGGAACGTTCTTCGTCATGCACATTAATTCTGTTATTTCGAAACCTTTCACGCCATTTTCGCACATTTCTTTCATTCATTACATAATCACCATACACCGCACCAACTGCCTATGAATTTCAGCTGGCTTAACGTTTTGATGGTTTGAAAAACGTATCACTCCACGTATTTCACAATCGGCGGCAATATGGATTTTCTGCTTCATTTTAAAACGTAATAACTCACAATTAAACAAATGTACTACAATGCAACAACTGACAGACTACAGCGCAGTATATATATTTTTCCCGACGGTCTTTAATTTAGGGATAACACTCGTACATTCTTTCAAAAAACAATATTACCTATCTAAATTGACAGCAGTTATCTCAGATTAAATTAAATACCTAACATAATCCAAATCAAAAATTCTTTAAAAATAAAAGTAGAATTTAATGCTGCCAAATGTTCACAAGGACGCTAATAAATGTTAAATTATGTCTTAACTCGAGCTTACTTATTCTCTATCGGCACATTGAAAATTGATTTGATTATAAAACGTTATCAAAAAATCATACATCACCTTCATCTGAATCGTCGTATGAACTGTTGTCACTCACTTTTAAGAAAAATAATTAATTGTTCCATATTATCTAGGATTTCATTTAATTTACCCATTTTTTCTTCTTTTTTAATAGTGTGAGTTATACATTTCTGCCAGTCAATAAAGGTAATACTTTGAATCGCTTCTAATAAAATGTGTAACATCTTTTAATTTAAATATACGGTTTTTAGATCCTACTTTATTTTTTACTTTTTCCCATTTTAAGTCAATAGAAATAAGTTCATAATAGTAAGGGGGTAACCTCAATACTAATTCATTGTCCTTCTTTACTATTTCATCGACTACGTGTAAATTTTATTCTTCTTTATGTAGACGGATTAAATGTAAAATTACTGATCGAATTATGTTCGCATGAAAATTTACGTTTCGAACGCAGCCAGTTTGGGTATGGTGTTAGAATTTTTTCCAATTTACGACTATGATACGATGTATTATCCATCACAATTACAGAATTATTAGGCACCTTATTCAATAACGCAGTAAACAATTCTTCAAATACTGCAGCACTCATTTTTTCATGGTAATCTTTTTGCTTTCAAAAATCAATAATCATTCATCGACAAAACCAAACCCTTAATCGGCAAGTAAAACAATGAGATGTTTTCCTTTCCAAGAATATTTTTTTAAAAAGCTTGCCTTTGATGTTCAATATTGTTGTTAGTTCACACATTTGTTTCGTATGACCTTCATTGACCCACGTTCATCAAAATAACTATTTCGGCCTTCCTTTCTGTACTTATGTCATCATGTTCTATTAATGCACTTTCCCGATTCCGTTTAAAATTTCTAAAATAACATAAATGTGTCAAAATTCATATAATTAGCCTGTGTGTTTTATGAAATTTGTTTGAAATTAGGTTGTTTCGTTAGTCTATACAATAAGGAACAAGTCATCTGTGGTAAATTTGAAGGATAATATGTTTCAATTAAAATTTTATTTAACGTAGGCATTCCGTTTCTATAAAAGAGACTGTGTACAATTTGTCGTACTGACTTCTTCGTAGTTTATAGTTGTTTGCAATCGCATAACTCCGTCCACCAAAATGTGTAGAAGGAGTTACTGTATCAATTTGTTTATATTGTTTTACTACAGGGTAAATAGTAATTTTTGCTACTCCTGAAAATATGAATTATTTTTATGAGAAACCTAAGTTAAATCATTTAGCTGTTTCAAAAATGTTACTATCAATAGTAACAATTTTCATATTTGGAGAATAATGAATGATTTTCTTGTAGTTATTAATTACGCTTTGCTTTTCGGCTATAAATAAATGGTCCAAATCCAAACTCGTTCGTTGTTTTGCGGGAGGCAGGTTCACTTTCGTTGTACCTAGCGTTGCATCCACGTTTCGAATATATTGAATAGAAATAAGAATCGATACTGTGAATAACTCTTATACGAACTGATTTGTTTATTTCAGGATATGACAAAATGATATTAAAAGCAATAAAATGCAGTAATGATGCGTTTATTGAAATAAAAACTATTTTCTCCTTTCTGAGCAAAACATGACATGTACTCAAAACATTAATCCACAAAAACTTTCCATTTATCAATTTATGATTACTATAATCATTTTCGTAGTGTAAATAATACTGCATTTGAGTTTAACGTATACCAAAGCAGTTTTTGTTTAACACCTTACTCAATAGTGACGTCAAAAAATGTTGTAAAAGAATCTCGATAAGTGATTTATCGCGCACAGTTTGCAATGATAGATGAAGTGCACATGCGATCTCGAAGTCATTAACTGAGGACTTCTTCTGACTCGTATAAGTTTAGAATAAATGGCCTTGCTGAAAATGAATTTAATTATTTTAAATACCGGAAGATGTATTTTGTCAAAATATTTAATTGTTTAAACCTCTTCCCTATTTCAGCCAGATTTAACCTCATCAAAGCATTACCTATACCCAAACCTAAAAATAAAAGCTCTCATCAAATACAGTATCAACAACAAGATTTTCTGATAATTGTTTTTCTAACATGCCCGGTTTAAGATATATTTATTTTACAATTTCAAATCCGAACCTGTCAACTTACCACGGTAGTGTTGATCCGAAATGCCGATGCAATATAAGATAAACTTCAGTCTATATGAAACGTTTATACTTATAAAAGGCGTTCTTAACATTATTAAAAATGCTAATATCCCGACATGAATCCTTTGGATTTTTACTTACGTGCTGCTTATACGAAAAGTATTGTTTATATCAAATCCGTTGACAACGAGCGTGATTTATAATAACGGATCTTTGCCACGGATAAACAAAGTGGCGTAGATCTTGATTCGCTATCAAGGGTTCCTAGTAGTCCCGGCGTCGTGTAGAAGCCTGTTTACGTCCTAGAAGACGAAATTTTGAACACCTACTTTAAAACGCTGGTCTTTTTGAATTATCTGACCAGATTCTAACGGGTTTCATAAAGCTACTGTCAAGTGATGAGTAAAAATCTTGGTGATAGCATTAACTTTCCAAATAATATAATTTACTGCTGCCAAAGAGTACTAATAATTCTAAATTAATGAGATTGGGAATCTAGTTATTAAATGCGTAGTTATAGCATCCTGGCCAAAAATTTGATATTATTTGCAATTTTCTCCTATTTCTTTACAATATTATTTTAATATAAATACAAACCACGTTAAATAGCGGGAATATCTTAATAAGGTACACAACTGTGGTATTTAATACGTTTTGATAATAAAATCTGCAATTTGTAAATTTTTTAAGTTTCGCTGTATTATGATGACCGCCGCGATGGTTTCGTTAATTTGTTATCAATTAAGTGGTTGCTCGCACGATTTACTTATTTTGAATTAGAGGTTATCGACTAAGCAAACTTTATTATTTAGGTAGCACACCACTGTGGCTTGAGGAGCATTGGAACTACGATTATTATTTTACCTTTTTACGTGTTAAGAGATTTTGTGTTAAATGTCATTTTCCCGAACAGATACCAATGTCAACATAAAATAATTTATTGAAATAGAATAGGAATTAAATCATATACATGTAACACACAATAAAATAAAGATCAATAATTTAATTAAAATAAAATTATTAAGTTAATGAAATCAAACGTTGCCTAATTTAGTTTTGATGTTATCAATTTATAAGAATTATTTTCTAATACATATTTGTGTACTCTAAATACTGAATAAAAATTAAAATAGCTTGGTCTGATAACATGCCTTTGGTTAGCAATAGTTTTAATTCAATTCATTTGACTAATACAACATAATTGTGTAATATGTACATTTCATATATTATTTAGCTTATAATAAGATAAATTTCTGAAAATGAAATTTGAGAAAATCGTGAAGCATGTTAACATCCGATAATAAAAATAAGCATCTATACTCTGTTCGTTTATTATCATCGCATTTTAGAATAGAGTACTTCTTTAATATTGGGAAATGCTTTAAATCCCTGAAACATAGTCTTTATTAAAACTTCCCAACTGTAAGAATACGAGGGAATAATCATCACTATAATTTATTATACTAAAGAAAGGTGTTTTCGGTTTCTACACAGATTAGAATGAAAGAAATTATAAATGAATAATAGAAACTCTGTATTTTTATTTAGCCAAAAATAAATGCAATTTATCTTAAAATTTTTAAATTATATATCTTTTAATTCATCGCGTCCATATTATCACTCCCGGATACGAAGCAAGTAATTTTGAATCGAGAACTAATTCTACTGTATTTTGAAGCGTAGCTTTTCTCTGATGTGTTGCATTTCAACATTTCTGACTATTTCATACGCTGTCATATTATATTTATTTATTGAATTAGAGTGGACCTAAGCCCCGACGGTTATCGATATAACAAATTAATAGTTAATTGTTCCTTCTTTAAGTCAATTCGTATAGATGCCTTCATCTCACGAGCCCTTTGACTGATTGAAGTTGGTTACTGTATAAGTGCACTGCAACTTGGCGAAGTTTTATCGGTCCTATGTGATCAGGAAACAGACGCTAATTAAATAATTTTTCCACGGTCGGTTTAGCCAATACGGCTGCTTACTTTTTGAATTTAAACCAATGAGTTTAAATTTTGTTTTCAGTTAGTCGATTCTCATGGCATCCACTTTAGCTTGCATAAATCGTGTCGATTGCATATTCCTAGCATAAAATCTCAACTTAATTATGTTTGCGGCAAGCTTGATAAATTTCCTTGCATTTTAGATATGTTATTTATTTAAGATGACCATGTTGCTTTAGCAAATCTGCCGTTTTGTAGAATTTTAACAACCTAGCCTAAAGAGATTATACAACTAGATAATTTAGGTTAACCATTAATTCACTTTAATTATGTCTAACAATTTTATTCGTTCTTAGTTATGTTAATGGGAACTAATAATATTTTTAATGAAGACATCAACAATTAATCTGATGTAGACGTAGTCTTTTTCGTTTAAATTTTAATTTTAATCCTTTTAGACCAGATGGTTAAATAAACAAGTACATGCGGATAGCATTATCTTACTTCAAATACACGTGTGTGTTGAATAGCACATAATGATCTACTCAACAATAAATTCAATTCATTCAAAGTTTTGTCAATAGGTGCGTAGTAAATTACAATTCTTCGATTGCAATTATTTCAATTTTTCTCATGATGGAGGACTTATTTTGCAAAAACTGTACTTTACATAAGGTCACATTTACTCCAAAATAGGATCCTCTAATTTTTGAGACACCCTGTATAGAGTCAAAAGGCAATTAGGTTGAATAAAAATTTGTTTTGAAACAGAGTAACGTTTTATATGTTAGGCTAAGGGTAAGCGCCTTGTCATTCTATATTTAACTTTTATCAAACTAAATCAATGGATGCCGACCTCGATCGCCTAACAGAATTATACACATTAACCTTTTGATAAATTTGAAATATATTGTGGAACCATTTAAATGTTTTTTAAAGTGTCTAAGGAAATCTAGTGACTAAATTTGAACTAAATCACTTTCTATGAAGTTGCGTTTAAAGGATCAATTTTAATTATATTTTCTTGAAGCAAGGGCACATGTTTAGAATAATTCCAATGTTTATTAATGTTTTTCAGTTTACAAATCGTTACTTATTTCCATGATCCAGATTAATTACAAGCACAGGAAAAATTGTAACATTTAATCGTTCTCAAATCTAATAATAAATCAAGTTCAAAACTACAAAGCTTCTAATTTAATCATTTTCTTGTAACTAATAAGATTTTAAAGAAAGAAAGCAATAACCTTATCATAATATCGTTTAAAAACTTTTTAATATTACATTATTACAAAATCAGTTATTCCTATTTATTATTGTTATAATTAATAAATATTTGTTAACGCCTAGGTCAACATAACCCCCTCAAAAGCATTCCTTTATTGTGGTTGTAAACTATGAAGTATGCAGAACAAAAATTGCGTAAAAAATAATGTTCAATTCACATGCACTATTCAACATGCAATATTGCAGTATAATCTTATCTAAAACCTTGAAATTGCATTCCAAATTTCGTTTTCCTTGTTAATATCGAACAATTAAGTAAATATAATTTTTAATACAGCAATTAAAAATTTAATGTGGCCTACTTTCTAACTTTCAATTAAGCATTGCATGTTTTTAAGTAATTGTATAGAAGCCATATTAAACCAACATATTACGCAAATCATGTATGGAATTTATTAATTAAAGACGCTTATAATTATTTTCATAATAGAAATTGAAAAATTTTAATGTTGAGCACAATCGATAATGCAGTAGAATATTTGAAGGAATTGTTAATATAAAGGAATTAATGCCTAGATACTGTGGCTGGAAGACTTTAGTTAACTTAATGCGGTCAGCAAAATTCACACTGCACTGTTGAGATAAAAACTATCATGTTCTAAATTACGTCTTTAAAAAACGTTGAAAATAGTTGAAGAATTCTCATTGATCAAAATCTAAACGGTTAAAATACGATAACACGAGAACGCGATTTCGATTCTTTTGGAAATTGCATCGCATTTTAGACTTAAATCATTCCCTTGATCGTTGGAAGATAATAACTACGCTGATTCTGGTCTTTTAAACTAGCAAGCACTGATCGTTTTTATCGAATTATTGTAAAAATTGACATTATCTCTTTTACTGCTTCCAAAAACATTTTTAAATATTTTCAAGATTTAATTCCTTTCTGATTTGTTTTAAGTAGTTTACAAATATGAAACATAATACTAATAATAATTTCTTTTAGGAAAATATTCTATTTAAAATTTTCTTAAAATTACCTTTCTTATGATTTGAAAAACTGGGTGATATCAATTTACTCAATATTCGTTTCATTGAAAATAATCTGGCTATTAAATACGAAGGTAATAAAATGTGATAACGAAAAACAATTCTTCAGTACATTCAATAAAATGTGAACAGCAGCAGAAGCGAGATCTAAAAGCGTTTTACAAATTCGAATTTTACGTTTTCTGTATATTACATTGTAACGTTCCAATCAGGTCTCTGCTTACAGTGATATCTTTGTGACGTCTAGTTTGGGCTAATAATGGACCTTGCTTAAGAATGCTCTTTGATGGCAACTGAAACGTTACTGAATGGCTTAGGAAACTTTTACAACAATCAGAGAAGATGGGTTCGATTGGTGGTCTCGTACAGCGTTGTACAGATCTATGGACAAAATTAGCTGACACAGGAGAACAAATTTTAACGTTCTCTAAATTTGTACTTTTTGACTGTACCTCATAAATACTATTTTGTATATTAGGCTTTTCAACTTTTTAATTCTACCTTGTATATACTAGGTTGGTTCTTACGTATTCAGTATAGAATAGGTGCTAGCTTACTTAGTGTACGTTACTGCATTTTTATATTAGTTGTAATTTCTACTATTTTTATACAAATTAATTTATTAACACTTGACGCCTATCGCTGTCTTTTAATTTATTAATTTTACTGAATAAACTTTGTTAGTTCGGTCGGTATTTACCAGAGAAATGGATGTTTATTGATTGAAGTTAATCAGTGACTGATATAATGTATTTATTGATTAATAAAATAGGCAAAAAATTGATATATACAGCAATTAAACTTAAATCTAGATCTTAGGGAATAACTATTTGCAAAATTCAGGGCCAATTTGACCAACACGTTAATCCGTAGATTTTTCAAATTTATGATAATTTTCTATGGAAATAATTGTTATCTACAATCGTTTCTTTGGCAATAATTGGTAGATTAAGTTAATCGACAGTTAAATATATTAGTGAAATTGGACCTCAATCGTTTTATCCAAAAACAGCTGCTTTGAGGAAAGCTGGTTCAATGTTCTGTATGTCGATTAAGTCGACTTTAGTATGAATTCATATGCGCAATCATAATTTGAACGCTATCGGTGTATTTCAATATGGCACCCACATAAAATATTTCTGAATGTTGCAACCTTATCTCGGTGCTAATATGTTTAAACAATTACCCTTCTTTTAGCAGGGATAACTTGTACATTTAGATTACTAACCTAAAGAAGAGTTTGGTGTACCTTAAAGCATAGATACAACACATTATATATAGTAAACTAATCAGTAGATCGGTATGGTGCCTAATTAGGTATAATATTATCTGCAGTAGTGTTATATTCAATTAAACAAAATGCAAAGGAACTATGCTTTGACTTTACTGGAATTGCTTACAGCGGCTTTAATAACGATGGCAGAACGTTCAATCGTCTGGTGACAGA
Organism: Phrixothrix hirtus; assembly: GCA_024586415.1. Classification (NCBI taxonomy): domain Eukaryota; kingdom Metazoa; phylum Arthropoda; class Insecta; order Coleoptera; family Phengodidae; genus Phrixothrix; species Phrixothrix hirtus. Next base: position 5,945 of record JAHWXV010734375.1, on the reverse strand, counting down.
TTGGCTTTTTATTTAGCAACAATGTTAATTATTGACAAATTCTCTAGAAGGACGTACCTGCTGGTAGTCGTAGAAACATCACTCTCTGGTTTATCCATTTCGGAATCCTTGGTATTTATATGATTTGTCGACATTCCCAAATACAATTTTGTTCTGTAGTGGGGATTAAAAGTTATTCTCAAAAATTAAAATTTTTTAATTTTTTTAACAGCATTTTTGGCACTCTCCATGAACTTAATATTTGACATCACTTTGAAATGTTGGTCAATATTATTTACTTTGTTATAATAATAAACATATCTACGCATGCGGTTTTCGTACATTTTGAAACTTATATAAACATAAAATGTACTTTTATTTACTACCTAATCATCATTTCAATTTATTTGTTTATAAACTTATTGCATTTTTGTCTTATTTTGGCTAATTAATAACGTTATGTTTAAATTTAGGGCCTACGGGACTTTCTGCATGCGGCGTATTGAATTTTCGGAATTACGGCAACGCAAATAGGTCCATCTGGCTTGTCATGCACCAATCTTATTCTTAGAATTGTGTTACAACGGTCATTGTACTATTAATTAACATAATTGTTTAAATAATTTCTGTCTGAATACCTTATTTATATTTGACTCTTCTTAACTATTTTATGTAATTAATTTGAACTTTACATTTTGGTAATGATTTACATTATAATCACTACAAATTTATTACTGTTATATATTATAGAACAGGTAGTTTTTTAATCAAAACATAAAAATTATTTATTCCAATCATTGTTTTAACCGAATTTGGCACTTAGTGTGTTCGCGGTTTTATCGTTTCGTTTCAGGAGTCGATTCGCGTGTCACTAAATAATTATAAATATTGGAAGAGGCTTCAAAAGATAGCAGCATATTACAACAATTCTTAATCTTTGAGAAACGATATTACCAATTTATCAAGTGTTTTGATCGAAATCTATTAGCCTTCCTCTGTTATGCCGACTTACATACTGATTACCCCTTTGCTAAGTCTTCAATTGAACAAACTTTCGGTATTATTTAATCAGCATGTTGCTGTATCATGTACCTTGTTCAAATAAGCAGGTATCAATACCATAGTTGATGCTATCACAAAATAGAACAAAAATCGATCCCTTCGCCAAGAAGAGGGGCTACTATTTTAGTGAACCTAATTACCACCATGAGAGTCCTTATTTTATTTTATTAGATGTTACCTAATTATTTTATTAGTAATGCTTGACTTAAATGAAACAAAGACAATTACCATATTGATGACGTAGGGTTAAGGTGGTAGGGAGGGATCGCACACTGAAACATATATGCTTTTCAATGGAACTTTTCCTAACCACAAAACAATTTATGAATCAACGGATACAAAAATTGTTCAAATATTTAATGAAACGGATTCTACTAATAGGCTGCCTAGCCTGGTCATCTAAAGACGGTAACAGGCCCTGAAACTTTTTTAAATATTCTCGTAGATGTTCAGAAAAATGTTAAAACAAGTACACTGTCTTTTGTATTGATTCATGCCATTAATGTTGTAACGTTTTCTATTTTCTGAAGACAAACCTGAAACTAAAGTACTATAACACAGTTCGGAAAAATTGATAGGCGGGTCGTAGTTCAATACTATAAAATTCGCTTTCAATGTTTTTTTATTGAAACTAAATTTTACAACTATAATTTACAATACAAAAACGTAAATCTTGAAATAGTCACACAAAACAAATTGGTCGGACGCCATTTAAGCTCTGTAAGGTATAAGCTACTGACAAATAAGGAAGTGGGTTTGGGTTGAATGTTCTGAAGTAGTTCATTATATTGAAATCGTGGTTTCGATTGCAGAATAAATAATCAAAGATTATGTGCGCTAAATTAGTTTCGCAACAATAACTGTATATAAGTGTGGGTTATTTAAATTATACTTATTGTTAGATGAGCTTTCAATTAGCACGCTCATATTCAGAGAATGCGCAATAAAACATTTGAAATAAGTGGGTGGAATTACTGTTTTGGCAATTAATTTTGCTTAATCTGATCAAACACGTTTGGTTATTAGTAAACCTTGAAACTCATAATCTTGGAAGCTCCCTGAAGTCACTTATAGATAATACTTCTTACTAACTGATGTGCGTCAGGTTTGTTCAAAATTTTATCATACGCAATAAGAAACCTTGATCTGAATTCAAGGACAGATACTGGATTAAATATGTATGAAGGCACTTACTTGTGCATAATAAGGCGTCGCCTTGCGGTTACAGCAAAAACTAGCATCCGTCACACATTCACCGGTGACAGCAACATCTGGAATACTCCATAGGATAATCTGGATTCAATAGTCGAAACATCCTTTAGAGGATAGACGGTGCTGTCTGAGGTCTGTACAAAGAACGTTAAATTTTTGTATTAGTTAGTGCATTTCAACAATGCACTAACTAATACAAAAATTTAACTTAAAATGGGTCCTTACTTTTCAAAGTGAACAGGATCACGAAAGTTCTAATAAGGTCGTGAAAGATCAAAAAATGCAGTTTCTGAAAAAAACCCCCGATGTAAGGGTTTAATTTCTTTTATATAAAAAACAGAAAGCGTTTCGCAAAATTAATAATCGACGTGGGCCCACATTCTGATTCATGTAATTTTGAATTGACTGTCAAGCTGTTTATTTCTGCCCACATGCATATTTTTTTAATTATTATTCTTATGACAAATCACACACCCGTGGTTGAATTTAAAACTAAACTTAACCAATTGCCTCGAGACTGATAGCACAATCTAACAAGTAAAATGACTAGAATTTAAATAAAGTCGATAAGACTTTTACGAAATCTCGTGTTAAAAAAGGATTTCTTAATATAGAATTTCGATTGCACAGCCAAAGTAAATAAAATAAACCAGAAACGCAAGGATTCGCGCACGGGACGGTCACTGAAGCATAACATTAGAACGAGCAGGAAAATGACATACATACCCCCTCCTTCAAAAAAGTGTGAGACGTTTTGGCAAATAAATGAGGTAGAAGATGGAAGTATTCTTAAAGGAATGGACATAATTTTATAAAAAATTTTTTTAAAACGTAGTCGAGGATCGAACTCTGATTTCCATATTGGTATCCTGACGTGTAAAGCTGAACACGACCACCCGAATCTCCGGATTCTGTGAAAACTTGTCGTTAAATGTGCCACAATGAATAATATTTTAGTTACCTTTAATTTAATATAAGGAGTAATCACAATGTACTATTACATAAAGCAGATTAGCTTTCCACTCAATACGAAAGTTATTTATATTGACAACAATTCGATTATTCAAGCATTTTATAACTTCCCAAATTACTGTTTAGTATTTTGAAAGTTAATGATTTACAACAGAATACATTTATGCAAATTTCGGTTAAAAACCATAATAAAATGTCATTTATACTTTTTCGCTCTTTAAAAACTAAAAGTTCTGAAATATCAACCAACACACTCGTTATCTTTTACTGCAGGACCATTCCAGGGCTTGTTTAATTTAGACGAATTATATATTTACCTCTATACTGGCATTCGTTTTAATAATCATTGAAAGATAAAGAAACATTTTACTAATTTATGCGCATAATAAGAACCTAAACTAAATTTAATAAAATCCGGTTACATTTATTCGGCACCCCACAACTTAACAAATAGAAATTCTACATTTATTTTCACATGCAAGCTGTAATTATAGATTCACCCAACTGCGTGGATTTTCTCGTTGAAACAAATTTCACGTCGGCCTATTCGTCTTGAGAGAGTGACATGCAATTTACTCGTTCGGTCGCTGGATTTAGTTCTGTAGACGACTACTCTACCGTTAGTCGTGGAAAGACGCAAATGTTTTACCCTCTCTTTTGACCCAGAATCATCGGTCGGCTCGGAAGTAGCTTGATGGACGCTTTCAAGAGAAAATAAAATTTCATTTAAAATTGGATCTCGGCCGATTTTAAATTTTTAATACATATTAGCATACATTACTGTCCGACAAATCCCCCTTTTAAGTGACATTTAACTGATCTACAGCTCCTGCCAAAATATAATTTCTTTACCTAAATTTAACAAAATAATATAATGTCCCTACTCAGCAATGTAATAACGAAGAGGTCCGCATTAATCAAGAATATAGTTATTACAATGTTGTATTAGCTGTGACAGCCTTGAGAACCTAGTCTTCTGTGAAATAGTGGAAAGAAGATATAATGTCACGGATATAGATTATTCTCGTTATCAAAATGGCTTAAACGTTAATACGTTAATTAATATTAACAGTGCCTGTAGCATGGCAGTGCACAAATTAAAATACATTTTCAATAATCAGTGTAAATTCGCCAGTTTTTAGATTATTCACTCGTGACAGCTTTTAGGCTAATAATCACAATATTGTACTAATATTTAATACCAATTCCTACAAAGTTTGAAAAGTTCAATTTACTAATTCGCACAATTCGAAACGCTATATTATTTGAATCATGACATCTGTGAGTTATATTTCAAAATTGTTAATTGTATTCGTGTCTGAAACATGTCTCAGAAACATTTTGTTTTCTATATTGCTATATCTTCAGGAATTTCTAAATAGACATATCTAACGTCTAAACATTATTATTTGTATAGGGTGGAGCATTTTCGGTTAACTAGTTTTAAGTTGGCACCAGCGCACGAGTAGCGTAGTAAGAGATCCGTGCAGCAATGTCATGTGTATATTATGAACTTGGATTTTAGTAATTATGGAACGCTGGCCCGTGTATCAGCGTGTATTATTTTAGTAAAGTTAATTGAATTGAAGTTAGCGCGCGTTTAGGCAGCAGTATGGAGATCAATACCATGGGACGGTGCCTACACGGACAACAATTAGTCCATGAATGACACAACGGCGTGCCTCCAGAAGTGTGCAAAACGGACCACATTCCCACAAACGGACAGTGTGGAATCCTGATAATATTGAGCGGCTACGACATGCTGTGGTTCTCAGCCCTCAGCGTTCAGCTCGATGCCATGACCAGATGTTGCAGTTAACGCGACAAAGTCTCTGTCAGATTTTGAAGGAGGATACATACAAACTCCAAGTTGTTCAACAGCTCAGTGATCATAATAAGGCCGTACGTGTATAGTGAAGCAACGTTTTATTCAACAGAGTGAATGAAGATCCTACTGGGGACGGCGGAGGCCAACTTATTTGATATTCCGTTAGATATTCGGCATCAAACAACCCCAAAGAAGCCTATGAAATGCCGGTCTATAGTGAGAAGGGCATTGTTTTGTGTGGTGTAGGAGTAATAAGTATAATCGAACCGTATTGAATACCGATCGGTCGGCCAACCGCGATGACTAGAGGACACTATTCGCAAATACTGCGAGAGTTAGTCATCCCTGAGCAGTGTAACTGTCAATATCAACTTGAAGGGCTGTGGTATCAACAATATGCCGCCACTGCTCATACCTGAGCACGAATACGCTGCAGAAATTCTCCCCCGGATATATATGCTAGCATTTTTGTGACGTTCATTGACCCCCAAGATCTCCAGCCCTGACTGCCCCGGATTATTTTCTCTGGGGGTAACTGAGTTTTTGCAAACGGATTGGGCAGCATTGATGAACTGAAGGCAAGATTGAGGGAAGAAGTTGTGAACATCTCCTCTGAAATCACTATACGTATCATGCGAAGCTTTCAAGATCGTCTTGCTCAATATGTTGCTAATAACTATGGACATTTTCCAGACATTGTTTATCACAAATTTTTAAAAGTATACATGAATATCCAAGTATTTGTTCCAAATAGTGAAATAATAAAATAAAAGTATTTTGTACTTTACGATATCTTTTATTGATCTGATAGTTGTTAGTCGAAAATTCTCCACTCTACATGTGTGTGTATATATATATATATATATATATATATATATATATATATATATAT
>JAHWXV010734332.1:0-12914 GCA_024586415.1 Phrixothrix hirtus | reverse complement strand
TGAAGTTGTGCTCTCAGTGTTTTTGTATTCGCTGTAGTGTAAAGACGTTTGTTTCGGATTGTGCACCCCCAAGACATACCACTACGCGCCGCCGTTGAGTTTAATATACTAATGATTATCTATTATAAGCATTGTAGCTGTTTTCCCTGCATTTTATAAGGTTACCGAATAAACTGAGAAATATATTAACTTAACGTTGACTTTTAACTTCTATTTAATTAGCTGAAGTTAGGCGTTTTTCTTTCCATTTACACAGAATTTACAAAATGTTCTAAAAGCATTTCTACCATAAGCTCATTTAAGTGTAGATCCCCTTTGAACTTCAGTTGCTTTAATGTTTAATTTCCTTATCATACGATTTCGCATTTCAAATATACAGTGTTTTGAAGAGTTTTTTAACGTAATTGCTTAGCCGTTTGGAAAATGGTGTGGCGCTCAACTGTTTTCTAGGTATTTTCTACAAAGGACATCTACTGAGATTTTACACTAAAATCTATCGCCATATCCCACAAAGCTATTGTGAGCTACTTTGCGAATGCTACTTCGTTATAAGTTCTATCTATCTGATAGCGTTTTATATTGAGTGTCTACGACATTCATAGGACCTCTTGCTTTTAATTTTATTATTTGTAATACTGACAACTATTTGAATAAATGACATTGTACAGTATATTCCACTATTAAATATTACTTTATGGATGCCCTGTAAATGGGGCGCAACAATGTACAAAACTTTTACCTTCGTTTAAGCTGCCTAAAAATCATGAAGGAATGGATACAATTGATAGTAGAATGATTCCACGTCGTTACGCCTGCGATCGAATGAAAATTTATATCATAAAGGTGAAATTTCTAAAAAATTATGTAGGGAAGCTACCAATAAATAAATTACTATTTTTATACAATTGGAATGCTATAAATTCTCTACAGTGTTAGTAATGTTAAAGTTATCTAACAAATACACATAAGACGAAAATTATGTTGGTGTATCATAGACTTTTGGTATGTAAATGCATAGACAATTATGAAGTTCTGTGGAATATAGGCTCCATAATTTGCCTTTTCCTTTGATTTCACTTTGAACGAACGGACCTACCCACGTGAGCAACAAAATTTAACTACTAGGCAATAATAATTCAAATTACTTCTCGAAGGTAGTTCGAGATATTGCAAAAAGGTTGATTATAAAACATTAGCTACACCATTATTAATATTCTTCTGTTATTATTAATTATTTAAGTAAAGTTCCTAGCTGCGTGTTTGTAATAATTGTTTGTAATTTGTTTGATAGTAAGTATATTACTATTGGTTAATATCCTACCTCAATAGCTAGAGATGTAAATTATTATATTGGAATAGAATTTAAAATTAACAGCTTTCCTACTATTTAGTATTTTAAACTAACGTCAATATTTACAAAACGATGTTTGATAACAATATATTTTTTAAAAATTATTTGTCAAACGTCAGAATACTTAAAATAGATGCTGCTAAAGCGCGCCCGAGGTTTATCATATTCAATTAAATCCGTTTTCAGCTTCGCAGCTTCTATTAGATTATATTTGATTTACAGGGTCAACGATAACGGAATTGAATTCCAACGAAGTAAAATTCGCAATTAGTACAATACACAGGAATGCCACTAATGCAGGGAGAATATGTAAGGGTAGACAGGAAATATTTGTTGTATGGTATGCAATTGCGTGTTAGGGCATGAATAATTTAAAGTTGTGCTATTGCTTGGCATTATAATTATTAATTTTAGACCTGCGTAAGTTATTTCGTTGTTGAGTGAGGTTTCTTGTTTATTATTCCAAAAAACGTTGAATCATTTTGTCGCCCTTTAAAAAAGTAATTAATTAATTAATTAAATAAATTAAAATTCTGAATAATTAGAAAATATTAATTATCCATTAATAATGGAATATTGTTGAGTTTATATTGATAATAAATGTAAATAGGGTAATATAATTCATTTATATTACTGCTGTTCCAAGCGGATAAGTCCTTGTTCTTTTATGTTTTTACGGTGTTCAATTCGCAGCATGATTTAATAATAATTATAATCCCGCAAATAGGTCATAATACGAAACCAAGCTGTCCTTTGGTATTAGTTTAGACGCGAATTACATAAACACTAGCGATAGTTGTATTATCCTGAACACACTATTCCTATCGACCACAGTAATTGTAAATTTTGGTTTGAAAACTAGTGGACAATTTTATTTTAGTGAATTATTAAACTTCGATCACCAAAGGAGGCCACTTATTTTTGAAATCTTTGATTTGACGTTTATCAGAGAAACAAAAAAGACTAACCAAGCAAGTGCGACCTAATCTATCAACTGTATGGAGATCACTTCAAATAAGTAAAACTAAAAACTTATAAAGTAAATATTTATATTAATATCTTCTAAAAATATCAGGCCGCTTCAATGTGTAACTAGCTGCATTTTAAGTAATGTGATGTATAAGGTGCGATCATTTACGTTGTCAATTAGAGCAGGCTATGACCTATTGATGGATATTTTAAGCACGGCTATGAAAACAGAATTATGAATAGTCATAGCCTACTATTATATGCACCGTCACATGCACTATTCAGTCGAACAGCTAATCCTAATTAGTGCGTTTGGTGAAACATGAAAGATATACTGTTTTACTACGTATGTTAGATAAACCTAAAAGGAATCAACAATTGCTGTGGGCATTAATTGAGTTATTTCATGACCATCTATTGCCTAAAAAAAAAGTTTATTAATAAGCAACTAGAAAGCATTTCTCGATGGATATTACCTTTTTTATGTTTTTTCTCCACTTCTAAGTAAGCTTGTCCTTAAAGATTGTAGATTATCACATTACCATTAGTGCAATACTTCAAATCAGGAGGATTGGCCCTATTACGATTCGGAAACATGTTTCTGACTTAATGATGTCAATTACGCCAATAAACAGTTAACAGTCAAATAAAATTAACACGGCGAGGATTGTATTGTGCCGTTTTTCTCGGGCCTTGCAAATAGGTCGAAAATTTTATTCATTTTAATTAATATAGAATTTATTTGCCCACGCAGTACGGTGCTCTCTGTTCAACTGATATTGTCTTGTAACGATACTTTACGGTTCATATCTGTTACTTAACACCTCGGGTAACACTAGCACTAAGTTATGTCCAAGGTCGTAATGCTAAAATAGAAATTATAGTACACACGGGATTAGGATTAGGATTAATTGGCTAGGCGTGCTTTACCAAGGATTATAATATGTTAACAGAATTAATTATTGTATCCAATAAAGCTCTACTCATTTACAACTCCATTTGTAATTATCTAGGTACCTTTATTCATGAGTTACTCTTACAAACACTTTTAATTTATATTCTAGTTCAGCTTATTCTGTTGATCGTTGAACTTTATATACTTTTATTTACATTTAATGTTTCATAAACTGTATATTTGTTATTGTTGTAAGGTGTACACCTTTTGGTTATATTATATTCTGCATATATTTACTTTAATTATTGCCACTGTTATTTATTAAGCTTTTGCTAATTGACATTTTCATGATCATAACAGTTTTGCATGTGTTATATAAATTTTTGCATTTAACTCTGATATTAAATCCTAGTTATGTTGTTATTTTGTACCAATGGTACCTTATTTGTTATTTTAAATATTATTTCAATAAAAAGAGGTAAAAGCTTTAATACTCTTTTATTACATTTTAAATTTTAAATGTCATTTTTTCATGAATTCCTTAACTTAGATTCAAGCCTAATTACTATTTACAGTTCTACAAATTATATTCAGCCTTACGTATACAGATGGTGGAATAAACAAGCTTCGTTCTGCTCTACGCTAGTTATCGTATTTTAAAGAAGATGGCAACAATCGTTCTATTACTAACATCGATTGTGATTTTTCGTTAATGTATCAAAATAACTGATGAGTGTATATTTACGTTACGGAGAACGGATCAAGTCTATTTAATTATACCAGTTTTAATTTGTTTATTCCACGTGTGGGAAATTGAAAACTACAGCTGTGTTTGATTTGAAATGTGGTAAAATTCACCTAAGGTTGTCGGTGTCTAACAAAATGAATTGTTGATCAGGGAGAACAGGGTTAGCCCCAAGCAAGGTAATTTGGAAAATAAGTTTGTAATTGTTCGAGTTTTAAATCAAATATTCCCTAACTTTAAACTAAAAAATTTGTAAACCAACACTCGTCTAAACATTTCAAATTGTTTCAAAATGCATTTCAAAACGTGGTATTTAATGAACGTAATTATTAAATTACTTTAATCAGAGCAACAACAAACGCAATCTGACGTATTATTAGAATAAAATTTAACATCTTAAAACAACATACAAAATCAGTCTGTTGTTATACACGGTGATGGGTCAGTTTATATAGTAAAATCATGTTCCTATCAGTTCAAACGAAACTTGCTTTTAAATTCAATTTTGCCAAAAATACAGTTAAGTAAATATTGACAAGAAAAATAATTATAAAATGCAGTACAAAATGTCATAAAATTACATGGTTTTTAAATAAAGTAGATGAGTTGATTTACGGCTTAAAATTGGCATAAGAAACAAATAAAAATTATACAATACATATCAAAAAGTATGATGAAACTATTGTTAATTCAATACTAAGCAGATATCCTACGGTTAGTTAATTATTAACGTTTTTACGTATTAAAAATTCGACAGTTTATATAAGAAAGGTATGTCAATCCCGATTATAAATTAATCATATCGCGTTGCTATTTTTGTTTACGTTTAAGCATATACTTGTACTATTTGGACTTAGAGGTCAATGTCAACAATGTTTTCAAAACTAATATCTAATTATCTACATTTGTAACAATTAACAATAGCTAAATGCATTTGATTATAATTAAAATAAATGTATACATAAACAAAACAGTGTGAACCGGTTTGGTTAGGTATACACAAATTGTTATGTAATAAAACATTTTTATAAATAAATTACAAATTAATATTTTCAGTTAATTAAAGATACAAATGACGGTTTACTGAATTTTATTATAATGAAATGAATTTTAACTTAAGCAAACTATAAAACAATCAGAAATTTGTTTCTAAAATCAGCAACTCGTCAAAGTCTCTTGGCTCCAAGTTTAGCTTCGTGCAACATTATTCTGATTCCCTGATCCTGGGCATAGTATATGTACTATTCCTTCTAACAACAGTCATAAAATAATAATCCTATCACCTCGTTGTAACTCGTTGTCGGCAACGGCCATAACGCATATTGGGACTGCTAGTTTTTTGAGAATGCGTTCAAGTCAACTAATCACATTCTGCGAAACGTTATACACTTTAGTTACTTTTTTCTGCGTACAATATGTACGTAATTAAAAAGCTATTATAGCGGCAAAATCATTATATGAAAGTGTTCTTTGAAGCATTGGTATTTTATGCTATATAATATATGTATCGACAATAATTTAGACGGAGTGGTATAAATTGGAATGTCTCAACCCACAAAGGGCGCATTTGCGATGCTAAGTTGCTTGATAGTTGTTAAGAAACCCGAAATGCCCGTTTTTTGTATGTTCGATAGTAAACAAGTATATAATGTTGAAAATCTGTCAAAATACTAATATAATTTAATGGTATTATAGTTTGGGAAACTTTTAATGTCCCTTACATATAACATGCGGCGATAACAAATTATATTCATCCAACAAATATTTGGAACCTCAATAAGTTTATGATCAAATCATTATTAATAAGAATTGATGAAAAATTATATAGCGTGGTGCAGGAGAAAATATAAATCTCCGGTAGCATGTATTATTACACACAAGTGTGTACATAAAAAATCTAATAGTTGCAACATAAATTTTATTTGTAATTAGAATACCAGGTTTTAAGGTTCTTCAAATCAAAGCAAACCGAAGAAATAATTTAGCTTGGTACATTTCTAATTATTCAAATGTGACATAGATTGTAACATTCTAAACGTTTAATTTAACAACAAATTTTCGAAGATGTTTCCGTGTACTTCTATATTCTTTATAGGTCGTTAGTAAATAGCGTTTATTAATGTCTTATGCTCAACTCGACGTTATTTATGTAAACCTCAGAATTTCAAATACGATGAATAAGGGTATCAGAATTATCCACTTTTACGTTGTACGCCTCATTCTTTATTCAGCCATACACACAAGAGTCTGATGAAGTCAGCTCTGGGAGCCTTGCATGCCAAGTTACCGGATCACAGCCAGTAATATATTAAATACTCATTGTCTTGATAAAAACTATGCGGGAGAACTTCATCTAACTGACAGAGCATTTATATTTCTAATTATATATCTTTTTATAATTATTTTAAACTGTTTAACAAAAATGCATCGTACTTTCCTTTATATAAACAATTTTCAAAGATAAGTGCACCAGCTAAGTCATTGTATTACCCAGGTTACCGCACTAACATACTAACTAAAAGACGGTGTTGAGTATGCATTTCATTCGTTTCATGTCGATTTTCGTCAGACCATTAATGTGAGTTACGAGTATTGTTGATACTATCATGGAAGAAGATAGATTCATCCGTAATAAGCATACATTTAATCAAGTAACGATAATTATCTCTGGAATGGCGAAATTGCATACATATGACGTGATCCTTCGGTAGAGATATTACAAAAGTTTTAAGTACAATGCATGTAACAATTTATTCCATATTGTACAGGTGACTCTTGTCTGAGGGATTCGAAAACAGTAATCCTAATGCTAAAGCCTTGTTCAATTGCATTGGGAATGTTTTCCACTTCGTATGCATTTTGTTTATGGGCACATTTAGATGTTGTTAATAAAAATATTATAGTTTACATTATTGTTAAAGGTAAGGGCACATCGGCAGCAGCAGATTCCGTTTAATCATTTTACCCGCAATTTCTTTGAATTGTTAAAAGCGTAAGCTGTGCTTGGTGTTGTTCTTTTGCTAAACTTGAATGCCGATGATGCAGATTTATTTGTTCATATCAAGACTTTGCAACTTACTTCCAACAATGACTTTCGCTTAGTTGGACCAGCCACATACTGGAACCCATACTTAACTACGTCCCTTGAGTGCAGCACATTATCATCTGCAATCTCCACAACTTTTTATTAAGAAAGCACAATCCATATAAGCAGATCTTTTACGATTTAGGAAAGCTAGTTAATTTTGGAATTCAATAAATAAATAACTCATCAATCGTTTAATATGATTAGCTAGCATAATCAATTTTATTTAAATAAGTACCGCGATTTAATGCAATAATTCGTTGTTTAAGCGTTAATGTTTCTTTTAAGTTTAAATGCATATGTTACCCGAATGTGGGTCTTGAATCAACCTAAAATGCAACTATGTATGTACCGAACACACCTTACGTGCAATAACACATATTCCGACCATGTTCCACACGTAACAACAGAATGGCATCCTGTTTAAGATATGTTCGTATCAGCTCAAAAAATTTACCAAAGTGGACATAACTCCACCACTTATTTTATTTATAGAAAGAAATGGTAGTAATAATAATAACAACAATAATAGTAATAGTATTTATTGAACATATGAAATTAACTAAAAAATAAACGATTATGAAAAAGTGGTTATTTAAGTATAAATGAAAAAAAATATAGTGTTAAGCAAACAAACATTTAACAATAAAATTATGTTCAAACGGAAGGAGATTGGCAGAGCCGCTTTTCAGTTTTCCTTTAAATCTATAGCATTAACTAATTAGGATACCTCGTTAATTTAGCTTTACCAAAAAAGCCTTAACAAAATGGCATAGCCCATACCCAAAATCGCCTCATAAGGTGGTTCCAAATAAATAGCCCAGCTAAAAACCTCTAAAAGGATCGGGGTACTTAAACAAAAAGATTGCTTTATCTTCAATAATTACTTTTTTTGGTCTTAAATCTATCAGTAATGCAAAGACTTTACAGTATATAGTTAAACATACGTCTATTAGTTGTGATATCACTTCGCTTCCGATGGTGGCATTACCATATCCAAAGTTGCATGAAAATATTTTTACAAGTTTCTGCTATTCATGCCCTAGTTGAAATATTTTGCGGTAGCTATTTTTGAAAATGGTTATTTTGTCATCGCTATTCTGGAAAGGGCTATTATAGACCGAGCTTTTGTATCCTGGATGTTTTATCGGGGTAGTTTTAACGTGGCCATTTTAGCGGATCACGACAGATCAGCTATTTGAATATTTAACATTTATTTCTTAAAACGAAATTTAAATTTATTAATCAAGGGACAATTGTATGTTATATAATTTGAGGGAAATATATTGCTGTGTCCAATTTGGTCAATTAACGGCGTTTTGAGAAAATTATAAAATAGCGGAGCGATCGCTTAACAAAAATGAAAAATTGAATCAAAGGAATTTTATTAAATGTTAAATCTACATTATAGACAACGTCGTGTATATTCAAAACAAAGATATGTGACAGATAAATTTACCTGAAGTTGTCAATCTGTCAAAATTAGTTTAGTTAGGTTAACGGCAGTAAATAAATACATACAGGTCAGGTTAAATTTAATTTCAAAATTTTAAATACAGTAACTAGGCAAATAAATAACAAATTTTGCTGTCAATTATATTTTATAAAAAAATTTAGATAAACGTTAATTTAATAAAAACAAAAGTGCTTCAAACCAATATAAATATAAAACGCATCCAGCGAGGCGTAGAACGGATGCTATTGGAGTTTTAGAACAAAAAATCAAGGTGCACAAAGAAAAAAGCAAATTCATCTTTTATCGAGTCCGCGAAAAGATCGGACGAGCACAATTTCGCTCCGAAGAAAATTACAGCGGCACAAGAGAAATTGAGTGAGATACCATTGGGGAAGAATATAAGGCTGGAAAACAGCAAGTAAGGAAGAAGCAAGTCGATTGGAAGAGAAAGAAAATTTCGCCAACGCTGCAAGAAAGAAAAGCGTTGTGAAACACTGGGAGAAGATAAAGGCGATCTGGATAAACGTAAGACACTTTTAAAATTAACTTTTAGCCAAATTGTTAGTTTAAGGTGCAGTTGAGATTAAAAACTGTTAAAATAAGGTTAGTGGTTAAACACCGTCATTATAAAATCGATTGGTGTTAAATACATAAACAATAAGAAACAACGAATATCTAAATACTAGAGTTCACCCATCTATTTTGAGTTTTTTGTTAATTGTGTTTGCATAGTTGAAAATTTGAAGTATTTGAATTTATTTTAATTTGAATAAATATTTCAGTCTTGTTAATTAATTCCAGCTTTTTCTTTGTTTCATTATTTGACACTTATATTAATTTATACAAAATATACGACAATTTCAGGGCAAGGGCCAGAAGTTTGGCATACCTGCGTATAGAAAAGTTTAAAACTTCAATATTATTTAATTTGAGCATAAAAATAAAATTCCTCAGATTGAGGTTTGCATATGAACAAGTCAGAATCGTATTTTGAATCATAAAAAGCGAAGTAAGTTTTGGTATAATCTTTATAGAATTATATCAGTGCGCAAACGAAGGCCGTGAAAACGTCAAGTCAAAGATTTGGTAAGAAGGCGTTACCCTATGTGTTAATTTTTTTATAGAGTCTCATATTTAGTCGGGCAAATTAAAATACGTCGGTTCCTGCAGAAAATTTATTTATATTATAGGTGGCGTAGCTGTCACATCAAAAAAGAGGGAAGCATAGCATAAATATATTTGGTGCCACCAACGAGCGGCATTCAGAAATTAAGTTAAATTAAAACATAGCAAGTATATTTGGCGCCAATCAACGCGGGGCGGTCCATTGAATTTAGAAAAGGGGCTGCTACTACGTGAATAATTCATAAATCATCACAAGAACCCAAGATGGCATATTACAAACTTGGAAATAAGAAAGAGACAGCTGAAATGGAGGAAGAAGACACAGCTTGTGAAGAAGTACATCAACTAACGGAAGAGATAATTCCTGAAACGGAAGAAAAAGAAATGACAATAAATGAGTTCGTAAAATTGCTTTTAAACATGAGACAAAAAGATGAAGAAAAAATGGAATTGAACAGACAGAAAGGCAAGGAGGAATTGGAAATAAACAGAAAAAAAAGATGAAAAAACGGAGCGGAACAGACAGAAAGGTAAGGAGGACTTAGAATTAAACAGGCAGAAGGACAAGGAAGAGTTGAGACAGAATTTCAAAGAACTGAAACTGGACATCCAGAAAAAAATGGAGGAAGATATTCAGGTAACAGAACGCATTTGTCAAAAATTAGAAGACAAGTTTAAAATAAAGGAACAAGAAAACAATATCAAATTTGAAGAATTGCATCAGGAACTCGGAAAGAAATTATATGACGTCCAAATACACGTCAAAGGGGTAGAAGACCAGTTGAAAGAAAAAATACAAAAGTTAAAGACTGAGCAAGAAACCCAATTCGCCGAAGAAACGAACAACATTTCGACTGTTGTTGAACAGAACAAAGAAAAGTTAAAAATGTTAGAAAAGACATGTCAAAATTTAGAGAAGGGAAAGGCAACTCTGGAAATGACAGAGCTGATCAAAGAATGTAGAATGAACTTGCAGTCAATTGTAATGGGACAAGCATACGAGCATTTACCACATAAATTCTATGGAGATGGAAGTGTGCAAACTAAAATTTTTATGAAGAAACTCAAGGACTACATCAAGGCGATGGGAAAGAACATGGAGAGTCATTATGATGAAGATGTAGAAACTAACATCATTAAAGTGGCACTGAAAGGACAGGAAAACATTTGGTTTGAAATCATTCGAGGAAAATATCAAACCTTGGAAGAATTTGAAAAACTGTTCCTAGATAAATATTGGAACCAAAGAGAGCAGAGGAAGACTAAATTGGACCTGATCAAAGGTAAATATAAAGCTGGAGGTACGCTAAGTAATGAAGCATATGCCATGAAAAGATATCTAAATTATCTGCAGCTGGATCCACCGCTACAAAAAGGAATAATTATATACCGATTAGCGTGTCACTTTGATATAGACTTAAAGTGCAAAACAATCATGGATGATGTACAATCATGCGAACAACTAATGGAGGTACTAAGGAAATCCGACATCTGTGAGAATCTTAAAAACAACGGAGAGTTCGAAGAGGAAAAATTTGACAACAGGAGATTTTGGAACGGGAACCGAGAACAAAAGAGGTCGGAGAGGGAATTTGATCGGTATAGAAACAGACCACGTTGGAGAAGGTATCATCGGGATGAAGGAGGTATTTGTCAAATTCCGGAAAGAAGCTGGGAGCGAAAAGGACCAGATAGAGGTGGAACCAGATGACGAGAACAAGGAGTAAAAGAGGATAATAAAGTTAACTGGAGACAAAAGCGCAAAATGGAGGATACCAGGTATTTCCGAAATTCGGGATATGCTGAAAATAGAGAGCAGCAGAGGAGATTACCCGAAGAATACACTAACTGGAGGGAAAATAAACGCGCATATGATGCACGGAAATTAGAGGACGAAGGGGACAGAAAACCAACAGTTAAGGCAGAAAAAGATTCCAAAGAAAACCGGGATTTTTAATTGATGGTTTCAGGTCCAGGCATTTTTATTGTCATCCGAAAGAATTTTTATACGACCTGGACGCGCACACTAATAATGAGCAAAATTTTCAAAATTCACTGTTATCATTTTGGTCAAATACCTAATATCAAAATTTAAAACTTTTCGGATTAAAAATAAATAAAATAAACAATTTAAAACTTGTTCACATAATAAATATAGCGATTTTTAAAGTCATATTCCACGTTTTTAAAAAACTGTTAGGTTTGATTATGAAATTAATGACTAGCTGTCAATTTTTTATTGATTATTAAAACAAAGGTTATAAGTAAAGGGGCTTGGAGAAAGCTGGCCAGAATATAAAGATTGTGTAGAATGTGCAGAATCTTCTAAAATAATCTTTGAGTAACTTAGTTAAGAGTTTGTTGACAATTTTGATAATTATTGCTAGAGTCATTAAAAATAGCGTTATAAAGCATTTGGCATAGTCCAATTAAATTTGAAAATTGATATGAAAATGAAAAGGATTTATTGAAAAATTGGTATTTTTTATTAATCAAGTTGAGATAACTTTGGAAGTTATAGTTGGAGATTGAGATAATACAAACGTGGGTTTGTTAACTAAACTTAAAACTCTTATCAAATTTTATAAAGTAAATAAAAGATTGAGTTTGTAAAAATCAATTTAACAACACTTACGAAGTATCGGCGTTTGAATCCATTAGTAAGCATTGTGATGTGCTTACGAACTAGAAACGGGTTAGATAAAGTCAGCAATACTGCCATAAACCAAATCACATTAAATTGAACATATTTAACAGTAATTGATAGTGCACGAAATTTTTGCATAACTATGGAGAAAAACTTTATACCAATACCAATATTTTTATTTATTGAGATTGCAATATATGAGTTTAGTCATTACAAATCTTGTATTTATCGAGACTACTTGCCATTAATTAAATTTGATAATATGATTTTAAAACGGTTTCTAAGAACTTTAACTACACTAGTAAAGAAATTTTGTCAATGTTAACTTAATAAGCCATGAATGCATATCCGATTGATTAGTTTAGCGAACATGCAGATATTTCTTAAAGCTTTTAGTCATTTTATTTTTTTTATTTATGGTTCACACCCTTAGCATACATACATAGGTCACTTAATGAGACATTTACTTCGCATACCAAGAACTGAACTCATCCATAGGGAGAGGGTCGAGGCTTACAACTGCGTAGGTATAATACAATATTTTATTTAGTGTTTTCTATATTTTTATATAACGGGCAGACGCTTGCCATATATATATATATATATATATATATATATATATATATATATAGAAATTAAAA
>JAHWXV010734326.1:0-12188 GCA_024586415.1 Phrixothrix hirtus | reverse complement strand
TCGGGTACCTGATCGAAGAATCGACTACTAGCTGCCACCACTTAGATCACTATCTTGGATATATGGTATCATTTAGATTTAAAGTTCAATTGATTGTTAAAATTCAAAATTCACTAAGAACTATTATTATAAACTACTGTAATTTAGTCTGTTATTCAAATTATACGAATTGTTACAAAACTAATCTTTCAATCAGTGCTTCTTGGCCGAAACAGCGAATGCAACTTGTACTCTAAAGAATATCATCTTTTATTACTTTGACATCTGTTTAATGGTTAAATTAAACTGGCACCAAAGTATACAACTTGCATTTGCTGCTAAATCCCTTATTCCCACTTCCCTGAATTGTCTTTTTTCTTGACGTAATGCACCCCGTAATTGCTTACGTTTGCTATCAACATCTCTGTCGAAGTCTAAACCTCTTAACGCAAGTTCGTAAGATACCCCTTTTGTTTTTAAATAAACTGTATCTATTATAATGGTTAATATAGTTTCTAGATAGAATAAATTTCGGAATCATGGAAAAAAATACGTAATTATGTATATATTAATTACTACTCAAAATAATTAATCAGAAAAGATAACTATGCCAGCTATTAATTAAATAAATCCAATGGATTACGATTGCTTGTGTATGATAATATAAACCACAAAATATAAAATATAAATGAATATAAAAAATTGAATATAACCGTAACTACACCTGTGTGTAATATAAACTTCCTTAATATAAGAATATCCAAACGTAAACATAAGTTTATCTATAACCTCATAGATTAAATTTGACCCGTAGCAATTTAAACACCAACGTAAAATACTAAAGCAATTTATAGAATGAAATCAATCAATTCATCAAAAATGAATGTCAAGTTTAGATATAAAACGTAAAATAAGAATATAAGTCATAATAATAATATTAAGTGATTTTTAAATTTACTTAATAGTTCACAACGTTAATTATCATAATTAACGATTCCCACTTAAAGGAGGCAAAAAAAGTGAAAAACTCCAAATCTATCAATCAAAAGTGCTTGATGGAATCATGAACTAGGATCGCCAATTGTAACGTTCTTAATTTCGTTAAAAAAGTCTATTTATAAATATAATAATGATTATATGTATAAATAGATATATTTTTTTCATTTTTAAAGAAATTAAGAACGTTACAGACCTTACTATAAATAGCAGTTAAAATTCTTTTACTATAGTTTTCTTAAGAATTTTATCTTGTTAAGTAGCTTTTATAAATAAATATAAATATAAACAATTGTTACTAGTGTACTCTAAAACAAACATTAAGTTTAATACGTGTAAAACTATAAGTTAGTAAATATAAATAGAAACTTTTAAAATAATTAACTAGATTCGTCACAATATTGTCAGAACTGCGCTATCAAATTGAAAGTGTGAACTTACGAACTACGAGTTAGTGTTAATTGTCTATATTGGCGACAAGAAATGCCGATAGCAATATGGAGTCATACTGATGGAAGTGTTGTATATTGGAGTAACACGTACGCGTGACCTGGTTAGTGCATTAACTTATGCATTGGAGTTTGAAGTAGTCAAATAAGCATATAAGATTCACGTTCATGTACGTGGAATCGAAGAAGTCAAAGATGGTGTTGAGCGTCTGGTAGAGATGTTTTTTAGACTACCTAGGACGTAAAAACCAAATGGACGTAAACCACGATCTTGTAAGTACTGTAAATGCGTGCATATGCAAATAATTACCAAGAAACTATGACCTGTGCTTCTGATAACTCAAAGTACGTGAAACACTAGAAAGGATCGATGTGAAGCGATGAATATGCATCTCTAGCATTCATGTTGGGAAAACACTATCTATATTAATCTACGTTAGTCGACCAAATCCAGGCAAGAATTACCGAACACTTTAGGATATAAGGTCAACAAAGACAATAGTAAAACCAAAAATTGTTGGGAACGGAACATTACTGACTTTACAGCTGCGATTATGTACAACTACAGGACACCATGCAAAAATTCACCATGACTACTACTACAAATATTAAAATTGATCGTAGGAAGTGTATGCATCTAGTGCTAATGGCTGATATTGAAGAAAATATCATATTAGGTATGGATATAATTTTTGAGTTTGGCTTCTCTTTATGCTTGAAGAATCATACCATACGAGTTGATGACGAAGATATGCCCATTAAAAACGAGATTACCAGTCAATATAAGTAATCTTAGCAGAAGAGTGACCCTTCCACCAAAAATTCAAACAATAATTCTGGGCCAAATGAATGAAAATTCCGGGAAATATGCGTAAGAATCCTAGAAATTAAACACCAGTATTGGTTGGAAAAGAATTTATGGAAGCCAATGAAACAGCTTGATGTCTTTAAAGAAGAGCATCGAATTAGTAATTTGCGCACCAATTCCATAAAAACCTATTGGAAGGTTAGTCAGGTGCGCTTTTATGTTTACGCCACAGCGACGGCACTGATGGCCGCTAACTCGTTGGACGAGGGTGGGTTTCCGATAAAGTACACAAGTACCGTCCAACGCGCTATAAAGAAGTCTATATATTGGAAAATACGGGACGCCACTGCCCCAGAAGACCGCTCAAAGTATGGGACTGTTCTAGGAATAGATAGAGCAGTAGCTTGGCCTTTTGTTAACTTATTCCGGGGTTCCTTTTTGTCAAGATCCCAAAGGTTAGCATAAATTTTGATCGTGGTTTTTAGTTAGTACATATCCTCTGAAAATTAAAGTATTCTTAATTAGCTTATACTACGGAAAAAGTAAAAGTTCAATTCATTAGCAAGATCTCCATTGACAACGAAATTGAATTACTTACGTACACACAGTTACAGATAGTTTACAAAGTAACTTCTCCGTCCCTTCAATATGGCCTTATTCAAGCGATCGGAGAAGGACTAAGCAAATCTACTGGCACTAAAATTAGAGTACTCTATGTTTGAACACCGTCAATGCAAGTATGGGTCCACGATTGCTTCAGACGATATGTATTATTGATTTCCCGTTAAACGAGGAGGCTTAAGTTATTATGCCTTTCTTAGGTCAAACGTAAGGAGCCAGAGAACGATAGCAAAGTGTGGTACCTTAGTTTGGGTCGTTGAATTACCCAAAATGGTCCGTCGTGATGGCTTATAGATTCCCGCGTCGGCGGAAGAACTCCACAGGTTCAACAAAACTGCTACGGTGTAAAACGTGCTGATTAATTCCTAGGGATATACCATTAAATCCCTTAGGTGTGGTCTTCCAACATTTGTCACTATGTTGAGGCCCTAAACACACCAAACGTTTTCTTTTAACACAGAGCTAACACACGTCCGATTTTACTGACTTTACAACTCGGCAAATGCGTACTCGTTTTACAAGAATATGTCACCGAACCTTATCAGATGTTGGGAGATTACGTTTCTCTGTCACACTACTGGCACGATTGGATTTCTAATCGACGCGGACCTAAAAGAAACGTGTCCATTGTGTTTTATTTATCCGATTAAAAAAAACAACCAACTTATTTACCCTTCTTTTAATAAGCCAAAAAATGCTCTCTTCCGTTTTTGTCAACAACTGCGTTTCTAAGAAACAAATCCATGGCGGCAACTTAAGAAATATAAAGGTTTTGTCCGTTATTAGCGGAACGCCACCAAAATCTGACAGGTTCTGCCTGTAAATAATTTACCTAAACTGCGTGCTACACTGGAATCCCTGGAAAAAAGTATATCCCATGAGAAAAGAAATAAATCGAGACAATTGATCCAACGATATACCGACAAATTTGCCACCGATAATACTTTGAAGGGGAGAACAATTATTAAAACGCACGTAGTAAATGCTGCAAATGTTCAACCAATATGTTAACCACCAATTACGCTGCCTTTATCCAAGCGAAAGAATCCACGGAGATAATCAAGGACATGTCACAAGAAGGCTTGATAGAGCCTTCCAGCAGTCTTTCGGCATCACCCATTGTACTTGATAAAAATAGAAGGGATAACACTGGGTTCTGTGTGAATTACGGTTGTTTCAACAATTTGACGAAAAAGAACAGCTATCCTCTTTATTTACAATTGACGGCATTTTGGATACAATTTCTATCACTCAACAGATTGCGACTTTAAACATGAAAAGTGGATATTGGCAAGTCGGTATGGCACCTAAACGCCGGAAAAAGGTAGAATTCTCTACTGGTTTGCGTATATGGCATTCCACGGTGAAGCTTTTTTGCTTGCGGAATTCACTAGCGACGTTACAAAGCGTAATGGAATTGATCTTGAGAGGGTTATCATGGTAAACGTGTATAGTATATTTGAACGATTTCATAATTATCGAAAAGACCTTTCAATAATACCTAAACATCTTCAAGAGGTATTTCACAGAATGCGAAGTGCACATCTACAGCTTGTCCGAAAAGTGTAATCTGTTTCGGAAAGACGTGAAATACGACGGTTACGTGGTTTCTGAAAATGTTGTAGCAGAACTGACCCAGAGAAAACTCAGCCTGTGTCAGAATGGCAAGTCAAAAGGGTTATGCACTTACTATCATCGATTTGTACTTGGATTTTCAGCTCCTTACAAAATTTGCTGAAAAAACCTACCGCATTTATGGAACAGTAGCTACCAGGAACCACTCAAAACATTTAAATGAACTGTGGAAAACGCACCCATAACTAGTTAGCTCAGAATGGAGGGGAGATTTCTCTTAGATACCCATGATAGTGGCGCTGACATTGGTGCAATGCTGTCACAAATCCAAGATGGGCAATACCGGATAATTAAATATTTCAGCAAACTGCTGTCCAGGCTTGAAAAGAACCACTGTATTACAAGCAAATAGTTACTACAGATATTTTTATGAACGAAATATCTTATTGAGAACTGATCATGCAAGGTTGAAATAGCTACTACAGTTTAAGAACGACGAAAGTCAAATAGCTAAGTGGATTGAACAGCTACAAGGGCATGATTTTGAAGTCTAGCATCGTGCCGGCAGAAGGCATTTCAAACACTTCTAATGATTGCAGACTAAAGCTGAAGAACCTCTTGTCGACCATATTATCGTAATCAAGGACGACTGAAAACCGGACAATGTCAAATAAGATCAAGAAAGCGGCTCGGATCTGAAGTTGCTATTAAAATGGATGAAAGAATATCAAAGACCAGTCTGGGGGGAAGTGGCACCATTTAATCCTGTTGTTAAAGCACATTGATCACAATGAGTTTCTTTACAGGTTCAAGGCGGCCTTTCAAATAGAACGTACAGTTAGCGGTTCCTGAAAAGTTTTTCGATAACTGCATAACATTCCACTAGTAGAACATATAAGAATAAAGAAAACTCCGGTAATGTTAATACATAATGAATTAAGTAAGTTGTAGAAGTAAAGTCTTCACCAAAAAGTTGATTAATGTAAGATTATTAAATGTAAATAAAAAAGCCAATTAGTTCTTGAAGTTTATTAGACAATAATCAATATAATGCAATCTCCAAACTTTTTCGTCTAAATAATTGATTTAGCAATGAGGACATTTTCAAGGAGTGGTCAAAAATTTTTTATATGAATTTTTTATAAAAAAATTTCCTCTTCAAATTTACGTTGCTTTCAATTCATGGACTCCATTTCCTCTTTTAATTTATTTATAATTTCTTCTGGCAATTTGTTTTAATTACATTCCGTTGTTTATTGATTAGAATCAATTTGGCTTGCATCTTTTGCAACATTTCTATCGGCGACTCTATCACCAGCATGTATAGACAGTTCTCACCAGCGTTCAGTTATTAATGGTTCACGAATTCACACTTTTAACAACAAACCACGCACCTGACGGCATTGTAACGAAACTAGTTAATTGATTTGTCTTCATTAATTTATAATTATTTACTTTCATGTATTCAAGTTCATATTTGTCTTATAGTACACCAGTAATAAACTTTATATTTATATTTATTTATAACACCTTCTTAACAAGACAAACTTCTTAGCAAAACTACACTAGAGAAATTTAAACTGCTTTTATATGTAAAAGAGGTAGTTTGGAAATATTCCAGGAATGAGGAATAAAATTGCTCAGTACATTGATGTAATAAATTGAATGCCATGACTTATTGCGGTGACCTTAAATGTTTTTAGATATCAGTTGCAGTAATCGGTCAGTCATGATTACATCATCCATTTTAGTTAAATGGAACTTTCCGAAATGTTCTAGAATCTACAAAATTCTTGATATTTCTAATTTTGTTACAATTATAATTATAATAATTCCTGGTAGACTGTAAAATATGGTCTAGGATTCTAGATATACGCCGAAACGTTTTTTTTAAAAATTTGTAGCTATAAATTTTGTTAATAAAGTTAAAGTTAATACGAAGTATTGGCCATGGTTTCAACTTCCTCGCGTATAACGAAATCTGACACTTCATTTGGACATAAACTATAGGTCAAATAATTGGTAAAAAACAACAAAGTTAGATAATGGACTAAGAAATAAAACCTCTATAGAGTACTTCACGAATTAATGCATGGAGGGTGGGAGAGACTACTAATACAGGTTTTGTAGTCTAGGCCTAGGCTTCACCTGCTTTTAATTTGCCGTTGTTAAAGTAAGGAATTATTAATATGCAGAATGATCGCTAAATTAAGTTTGCTAAAGCCATATAGAGTAATGGGCACATCAAATTGTAACAAATTTTAGGAGTGTTCAATAATTTACTTGAAACTAGTCATCACTATTCAGCTAATAAGAATCGAATCCGTGGGATTGAAATGTATTAACTCTTATAGCGTCATGGCTTTCTAAGGTAAGTAAATACATTTATAAATTATCTTGATTTGATTTTATTTGTTGCTACCTAATATACAAGAGGAATTTACCACAAAACAACTGACTTTTAAAATTATTTGCAACTGATTATCAACATATGGGATGTCAGAAAAATTCCCGATATTTATAGATTATATGAACGGAATCCAGGGTTCCTTTCTAAAAATACAGTTTGGTAGCATACGTTATGGAAAGGGTTGTCAGATTTCCGTGATACAATGGAATGATAGAGCAATGGCACAATTCTGGCACTACTTCCGGCCCGAAAATATAATTGGTCCTTTTTTCGCTTCCAACCTGTTTTTGTACATTTACCGGGTATATTGACTGTCACGTTCAGATATATTTCCCGAGCTGTCGTGATTGTCATAGTAACCACACGATGACAAGCACGTTATGGTTCATAAGTACTGTTTTCCAATGGAATAAGGGTTTGAGATCAAATTACCATAATTAGTTGATAGTTGTCGTTAGCGCAAAAAATAGTGTACGACACACGATTGTTGAGTGCCTTAATCCGACAGGTCTCGACTCTTCGGGTTTCGTTTTTATAACTTTTTTTGGACCTGTTATAAGGTACATACCGATCTTGCATCGTAGTATACTATTTCATGCGTGCAATTATAACACGAAAATTATTGTTTGCCCGTGGGATGTGATATTGGAACGTAAAAATGTACTAACGCGGCCATTTTTCTATAGTCGAGATTTCTTTTATTTAAATAACGCTGAAACACCATATATCCTATACTCTTTTATTCTTATGCAAAGATAATGACGGAACTGTTACCTAAAGAAGTACTGATGCTTGATTGATGAACTTGTTGAAATTAAGCACTTCAGTATTAACACTGTTAAGGGAATTTTATATTCAAAGTTGCATAAAAATCTTATTTTAAAATTAAATTACTCTAAATTTTAATCTTTTAATGTTAGAGTTTCTTTAAAGTCTAAAAAGTGGGGATAGTAGAATTTTAAAGTCAATTTTAGCACTTATTTTTAATTGTAGCTCGATTTAAAATTAGTTTTTTTCTTAAAGTATTTAGAAAATTTAAAGTACTTTTTAATTAAGTGTCACATTGAATAATTACTGCTTAAAAAATTAAGGTAGTTAACGGTGGCGTCGATTTAATAGACAGAAGGTTAATTAAATTACTCCTGAAGAAATTAGAAGTAGGGAGACCCAAATAGATCAAAAGAACAAATAAGATGGTGTTTCCGAACACTATACTGATTTAATGTTCTAGGATTAATTCGGAAAGCTTATATAATTCTTTAATTAACAAACTAAGAAAGAATTAAATTAAATGCGATAACAATAAAATAAATTATTCGTTAAGGATGATAACAGGAACAAAATATCGTGTTTAAATCTTATTTACTTTATAGCAGTTTTAGCTGTATTTAAAACCGTAATCTACGAGTACAAATAAAAAAGTGATGTTTTGCTTCAAATGCTCATTAGCCGCACCAATGCATTCAAAATCCATCAGTCTTATTCAATTAAATTGCTCTATAAGGAATCCCTTTGCATTCATTCGCAATTGACTAAAAAGGAAGAAAATCAGACTCCAGGAAATTTATGTAGGAAAGCGACTCATTAAAACATTTAGAATGTTAAATACAAAAATAGGATTACAACAAAGGTATAAGGTGATAGCTTTGTAAAATCCTAAAGCAACAATTACAAAATACATATATAAGTTTTACTTCATGTTACAAGCTAACTGTTTAGATAATAACAGTTTATTTATTTACAGAAGAATGTGCTAGATGTCACGCTTAATTGAATTTCGTTTTAATAATATTCATATAAATTAATTGTTTTCTGATATAATTGTATAATTCTTAGCAACAATTTCAGTTAAATAAATTATTAAATTAGGTTTACAAGATCAAAAGGTCCGTTCATGGTGTGCACAACAATAAGAAGTACAAGCAGAGGAATTTGAATAATAGCCTAATATATATCATGTTCAATTTATATTTAAATATAACAAGGAAAACCTATATTTACTGCATTAAATATTCGTTTCAACTCGTCGTGAACTTCCAAACTGTACGGGGTGTGGCTGTTAAATAACAGGATTGGTGGCAAGAGCAGTGTATTATTATGATGTTACAATGTAACTGTTATTTTTTTAGTAATTCACCCTATCACCTACCCATAAAGAGTGTCCTGAATATAAGTAGAATTATTTAATACACGTGGTATGGACTCTTACATTTAGTGAACACAAATCTGTAAAAAAATTTAATCCAGTTCGGAAAAAATTTCCCGTAAAGTTAAATACAACCCTGGCCATGCTCTACTAGGAAACTTTATTAAAAACATATACCACTTTTTACTAAATATCATATTATAATTATTACTTTATCGGGTTCATGGTCGTAAGCTGTTTTAATAAAACATAATAAAACCTATTCTTCTAAATCGTTCAAATTTGCTTCTTTTTATAAAACTGTTATTAATGATAAATAATCTATGACGCATTTATTGAAAGAGTTGCTTGTTAAATATCTAAAATTGACATAAGTATTAATTTCAGTAGGCATGCATAAAATTAAAGCCTGCTTGATCCTCATTAATTTATACAAAAGATGTGCATCACTGCATACAAAATACATCAAAATATGAACTTATTTACTATTTTGATTATGAACTATTTCCACAAAATTTAAATTATGCATAACACAATTGAATGTAAATATTAATAGTATTAGGACAGACGACAATTTTAACTTTCGTTACATTACTACAAAGATGTTTATAATTTTGTGTAAAATTTTACATCGTGTAAAACAGCTTAAAACATCGAAGAATATTTTTAGATGTGAAAGTTATTTAAAATTTTTTTTTGTTTTTGAAGAATTCCAATATACATTAAGTAAAAACTCATTTTTATTTTAAATATGCACAATTAAAAGACAGCTGCAAATTTTAGGAAAGAAAATCCAATTTTTATTTTTAAAGAGTAATTCAATACATTTACGGATATCTATAATCATCTACGATGTATTAAATTGTATGCGCCACTTGTTGTTTGATGCACTAGACTAACTTAAAAGCGGAGGGGGATCGAAAACTTTAATTGCAATCACTTCGAGAACTTTGCAATTTAGATGTATGGTCTATAAATATTTTTCGTAGTGCATACCAAGATGTACCTGCTGTTATCGTAATGAACCTTATTTTTGAAGCACACTCTATATCATCGTATGCAGATTTCTCATTGTTGGAAACGGTGTCAATCCCTGCGATTGTCAGCTCTAGCTGTTTGTTTCAAACCACCCTGTGTATAGTGTCCGTTTTTACTATTGCTCTCGCATTACCATGTATGTTTACAGGGTGTCCGGGATATAGGCAGCATTATTTAACATACGTGTACTCAAGTCCTCTGTGAACATAAATTTGCAGAAATTTTTAAAGTATTGTAAAAAAATTTGTCAATTTTCGCGTAAAAATATATCATGGCTACAGGCCCATATATTCATTATCATGAAACGTACTTACAAACATAAATACGACTTTGTTTTTGTTGACAAAATATCGCGTTACCTTTACTATTAGAGCACATTTTCGAGTCAAGACCGCCAGCTGTTTTTATAAAAAGTGGTCGAACGTATTTCTTTAAATCATGTAAGCTTGCGTGTATGTGGTAAACACTATTACTTATTAATTATAATTATTTAGGCAATAATTATTATAAACTTATTTGATAGGTATCTTAAATTGACATAAGTTTTATTTACATTAATTTGTATGAACATAGTTTTTACTACGTATAGATTACCCAAAATTTTGATGAAATTCATTTATTATTAGAATTTTTATTTTAACTATTTTTACAAAATTTCAATTATACACAAGACTAGTGAGTGCAAATATTAATTAAAGAAGATGTTTATCAAAAAAATTTAACGTCGTGTTAAAGCGGCATTGTAAAAGTGAAAGTTATTTAAAAAATGCATCCTTATTCCATAATACAATTGTAAACATATTAAAAATATTATCTATTAAGCAAAAACTTTGCTTTTATTTTAAAGATTTTATAATTTGCACAATTATCACATTAGAACTTTTAAGGAAGAAAATAAAACCATTTCTTTCACACGTTAATTAGCGGATATTCTTAACAACACTTGGGAACATTTATTAATGTTACTATAAAATCATATGCATCATACAGAAGCCGCTTCGATCACTGGTTAAAGATGTATAGTTGACCATCCATTGCTTGCTGAATACAGTAGACCACGTTAGAAAGCAGCGGGGGACTGCAAATTGCAAATATATATTTCGAAAGTTATGCAATTTAGCCATATGGTTTATAAGAGTTTTTTGTCGCGCATATTAAGCTATCTGCTGTTAAAGTAGTGTCCTTTATACCTATACCTATTCCTATACTTATACCTATACCTATACCCTGTATACCTATTAAAATAAGTCTATTATAATATCCAGAATATGTAATTCAGTCATCTATAATTTATAATATAAGCATATAAGTTCATTGTTTAAATTGTGTTAACCAATTCCGTGTAATACACTTTAAATTCATTTATAACAAAATTAAATTTCATTTAATACACATTTTAGTTTAGAGAAAAATTTAATTCAACAAATGTTCTCGTTGTAAATAATTAATGTCATAAATAAGAACATGTAAATTATATTTTCCTCTATTCTCAAATAAAATTATGTATTATGAAAAAATATTGCCGTGTAATCTTGTCGAAAGTTTAACCCGGGAAATGTACTTGACAAGATTAATGTGTGAGTCATTAAAAAAATACTGACCGAGCTGTTAAGGTAAATTCCAGGTAACTTCTGTATTGTCAAATTAAAAATACAATACACCTGATCTCATGTTCAGTAAAACACCGTGATCTCACGGCCGCAGGTAACGTTGAAAATCTTCCGTCGACGGAACGGCGATAGTAGATAGAGATAGCCGTTTCTGGGACAGCAATTTCCTCCCCCCACCACTTTAATTACCTTGTTGACCTTGAAAACCGGTTTTTAATTGCTTTTTAATGAGATTCCGCATTCCAATGAGTTTTTAATGACACGCCTGCGGCAAACATATATATAGGGTGCGTCAAAATAAATATACAGAATGCGGCAAGAAATGGCGGATCTAATCAAAATGGCGGATATAGCACGGCGACCATCTTGGAATTCTCGGGGAATTCTGGGGACTTTTGGCGCGGAATCTAGGGAATTTCTCCAGATTTTGGCGGGAATATTTGAATTTTGGCAGTAATATTGGATTTTAACGGTCGCCACCTTTGATTTTATGGCGGGAATACTTGAATTTGGGGAAAATCTAGTTATTTTTGCCGGCCATCTTTGATTTCTAGGG
>JAHWXV010734239.1:0-11681 GCA_024586415.1 Phrixothrix hirtus | reverse complement strand
GGAGAGTGGTTAGTGTCCGCAACTTTATGCCTTATAAAGAATTAATTCACCTTTGAAAGGAGTAAAGTTGCGGACACTAACCACTCCCCGTAACACAGGGCGTCCGCGTTATAAATTGCATTATTTAGCACACCTGTGCCTAAGCCCTTTGTGTAGGAATTTTTAATCTAACGTAAAAATAAGTTTTCGTAAATTTTCGCATAAAAATCTATCATGGATATCGACCTTTACCATGAAACGTATTTAAAAACATAAATATGACTGTTTTTGTTGACAAAATATTATGTTACCTTTACTATTAGAGTATCTTTTCGAGTCAAGGTCGCCAGCTGTTTTAATAAAGAGTAAGCGAACGTATTTCTTTAAATCATCTAAAACACTATTGCTTATTAATTATAATTATTTACGTATTAACTATTATAAACTTATTTGATAAATATCTTAAATTGACGACATAAGTTTTAATTACATTAATTTCTATGAACATAGTTTTTAGTGAATATAAATCAAGCAAAATTTTAATGAAATTCATTCATCTTTTAGATTTTTAACTATTTTCACAAAATTTACATTATACACAAAACAAGCCAGTGCAGATATTAATAATATGAAGATACTATTTATCAAAAAAATTTAACGTCGTGTTAAAAGGGGTTTGTAAAAGTGAAAGTTATTTAAAAACATATGTCCGTATTCAATATTAAAAATGTTATCAATTAAGTGAAAACTTTGTTTTTAGTTTAAAGGTTTTATAAATTTGCACAATTAACTAGAACTTCTAAGGAAGAAAATACAACTTTTCATTTTGAAACGGTAATTAGTGGATATTCTTAATAACATCTGGGAACATTCATTAATGAAATCGTATGCGTCATTCCGAAGCTGTTCCTTCGATTTCGACACTGGTTAAAAATGTATACTTGACCGGCAAATTCTTGGTCAGTACCGTAGACCAAATTAAAAAGCAGGGGCGGCCTGAAAACTATAATTGCAAATATTTCAAAAACTATGCAATTTAGACGCATAGTTTATAAGCGTTTTTGGTCACGCATATTAAGATGTTTTTGCTGTTAAAGCAATATACCTTACATCGCGGACATCCTGTATATTTATTAATTGAATTTATCAACAGTATTATATAAAACGCTTTTTCTATTAAATAATTTTCTTTACTTTTTATATTAAGTAAATAATATCTTATGACGTGTGAATTATACTCTTAAACTTTAAAATCGTGCAGCGTGCCAAGTAACCTCAATACAACCCTGTTCAGTCATGCTTCGTTCAACTGCCTAACAAATCAAAGTTTCCCTATTGTTTGGAACATTAAAAAACTTTTAAACGGATTACTCATCTAATACTACGAAAGGGGATTCCGCCTTGAATAAAATGGCCAACTTTACAAACGAAAATAATGATGGCGGAAACGCGTACAAACGAACTATGACAAAAAGTTTCGTATTTTGAAAGATAATTGCTGAGTTTCCTGATGCAGTGCATTAAAAACTGCAATGTATTTTCCTGCGAACTGCATAATGCGACGTTAGTGCACAAACTTGTATTTTCTGCCACATCAACGTTGCCAATGTAGTTGTGCGCATGCGGTGTACTTGCCCTGACCCATTGAGAAGGAGTTGATGCCATTTCGAGTTAGTCGAGTGCTGTATACGTTTCGTTGTGCTTATTTGAACTGGCGAAGTTAATTGGAAATCCCACCGCTTGTGAGATTACGTCTGTAATTCGCCTCCTCAATGTGAAGGACATTAAATCAGTCCAAATTCATCAACAAATCTGTAAGGTGTACGGAGAAAATATGATGAGTGATTCAATGGCGAGGAAATCGGTTACACAGTTCAATGAAGGGCGTGATAATAATGTTTACGATGACGAACGAAATATACGTCTATCTTTAGTTAGTGATGGACTGTTTCGTGCAGTTGAAGAAAAGGTTAAAGCAAACCGTGAGTTTACAATTTCTGCTCTCTCTCTCTCTCTCTCTGAATTTTGCCAAAATTTCAAGATCACTTCTTCATAAAGAACTGGGTTTTCGCAAACTTTGTGCTCGTTGAGTGCCAAAAAATCACGGTGACGAACACAAAAAGGACCGTTAAGGAAGTGCATTTGAGCTTTCGAAAGGTGATGACTTTCTTAGAAGTATAGCGACCGGGGATGAGTCGTGGGTAGCTTATGAAACATCTGAATCAAAACGACAATCGATAGAGTGGATTCACACTTCCCATCAACAAGAACAAAAGCCAAGCCATTTTTGAAAAATCGAAATATCATATGCACAGTGTTTTGGGACAGATACGTTGTATTGTTGATGGATTTTTTACCGTGAGGCAAAACCATAAATGCAAATATTTACTACGAGACGCTTAGAAAACTGCAAGAAATGCTCATCAACGGCATTGCTTTGATTCACGACAATGTCCTCCCTCACACTGCCAATGCGACACAACAACCCTTAGAGAATTTTAGCCGACACCATGCTCCTACCAATGTCCATCTTTTTCTTACATCTGAAATCAAACCTTCATGGCATGAGGTTCAACATTAAAGAACATATTACCACTTGGTTGACATCACTAAGCAGCACCTTTTTATGAAGAGGGAATGCAAAAACTTGTGCTGCGCTACGACATGTGCCTACAAATTGTTGTTAAAGACTTTTTCCCAACAATTTTTTTTACTGAATATGTACTTGTTTTCTTTGGCTTGTCACATGGAGCTTAGTTTGTGAACGAACCCCGTATAGTGCAACATTAAAATCGACCTTTCTAACACACATCACACTTACGCAACGTGAGCAAAGACATACAAAGTTTATGATGTGATAAAATAATGCATTAAATTTAATTAATGATAAAAATTAAAACAAAAGCTGAGCAATAATTAATTTGAACCTGCATGACTTACATTTTCTTAAGGAATTGTGAAAATTGCAAGTTTGGCTTTCCGAGAATGAGTGATGGGGTTTCATGAGATTATTGCGAAATGGATTGAAAGCACGAAACACATCAAAGCGATATTCAATTTCAGTCCACACTCTGACAAGTACATCTGGAGTAACATTGTCTTATTCTTTCCCCCAGGTGAACAAGATTCTCAAATTTTTCAGTATAAATCTTATCGTTTGCATAATCCCAGAAGAAGAACTTCTTGCAATCCATGGGCTCCTTTCTGCCAATGAACGATTCTGGAAATCAACGATTTAACTCGTCTTCAATACAATTCGCAAAGTGGAACGGTGCTCCGTCTTGTTCAAAGACGATCTGAAACTTGATAACTTCCATCTCCGTTTGCTCGATTTGAGGGAACAAAAAATTATGTAACATGTTCAGACATACCGTGAAGTTGATGTTGGTTTCTGCAAAGAAGAAGGACTCAAACTCTTATTACGCTTCAGACCTTGTTCATGTACGACGTGCCGATTTGCAGAGCCCCAAATTAGGTAATTGAGCCGATTTACACAATCGCTGACACAAAATGTTGCCTCATATTTTCTGGAAATTCTACTTTATCGTCAATTATTTCTAGCATGTTCACAACGAATTCAATTCTACGGCCCTTACCTTGCGACATGATTGCATGCAAATCTTGAATCTTATAGGCATGTAACACACGCGCCGTCGATTTTGGAAGATATAATTGAACTTTTGGATTCTTTCCAAATCTCCTTCCGTTGGTCTTCCCGTTGGTTTTCCTTTCTACACACAGAACAATTGTGTTCAGTTAACAGAAAGACACACACAGCTTTATTTTGTACGATACGCATCGCAAAACAAAAAAATCACTTTAAATTCATTTAGCATAAAATATATTTCACAATAATCCTACGAAACCCAATCATTTATTCTCGGAAACCCTGTATACCAAATAACTTTTGGAGGTGGTATCCGGATGTTCCCGGGATTAAACACTCCCGCCACACCACACCACACCACACATTCTAAATGGAAACTGTTCATTACTCGTCATAACAGATCGTCAGGAACGTGGGCAACAACAGCTTCTATGTACTCCTCAATTCTAATATGGCACCACGTTTGGAAGATTTTTTGTTTGAGGTGCACAAATAAAAAAATCGATATTGGTAACATCAGAGAATTGGGGTGGCCAAGAGATATCATCATTACTCGTCGTAACAGATCGTCAGGGAAGTGGGCAACAACAGCTTCAACAGATTCTATGTACTCCTCAACTCTAACATGGCGCCACGTTTGGAAGATTTTTTGTTTAAGGTGCCCCAATAAAAAAAATCGATATTGGCAAGATCAGAGGATCGGGGCGGCCAAGAGATATCATCATTACTCGTCGTAACAGATCGTCAGGGATGTCAGTAATAACAGCTTCTATGTACTCCTCAATTCTAATATAGCACCACGTTTGGAAGATTTATTGTTTCAGGTGCCCCGATAAAAAAATTGATATGGGTTAGATCAGAGGAGCGGAGCGGCCAAAAGATATCAGCATTACTCGTCGTAATAGATCGTCAGGAATGTCGGTAACAACACCTTCGATGTACTCCTCAATTCTAATATGGTACCACGCGTGGAGATTTTTTGTTTGAGGTGCCCCGATAAAAAAACGATATTGGTAAGATAGAATCGGAGCGGCCAAGAGATATCATCTTTACTCGTCGTAATAGATCGTCAGGAATGTCCGTAACAACACCTTCGACGTACTCCTCAATTCTAATATGGTACCACGTGTGGAAGAAATTTTTGTTTGAGGTGCCGCAATAAAATAAATCGATATGGATAAGATGAGAGAATTGAGGCGGCCAAGAGATATCATGGTTACTCGTCGTAACAGATCGTCAAGGAAGTGGGCAACAACAGCTTCTATGTACTCCTCAATTCTAATATGGCACCGTGTTTGGAAGATTTTTTGTTTGAGGTGCCCCGATAAAAAAATCTATATGGGTAAGATGACAGGATTGAGGCGGCCAAGAGATATCATGGTTACTAGTCGTAACAAATGGTCAGGGATGTGGGAAACAACAGCTTCGATGTACTCCTCAACTCTAGTATAGCACCACGTTTGGAATATTCTTTGTTTGAGGTGCCCCGATAAAAAAAATCGATATGGGTAAGATCAGAGGATCGGGGCGGCCAAGTGATATCGTCATTACTTGTCGAAACAGATAGTCAGCAATGTCGGTAACGGCAGCTTCTATGTACTCATCAATTCTAATATGGTACCACGTTTGGAAGATTTTTTGTTTGGGGTGACCAGATAAAAAAAATCGATATGGGTGAGATCAGAAGATATAGATGGCCAAGAAATATCAGCGTTACTCGTCGTAACAGATCGTCAGGGATGTCGGCAACGATAGCTTCGATGTACTCCTCAATTCTAATATAGCACGTTTGGAAGATTTTTTGTTTGAGGTGACTAGATAAAAAAAATCGATATGGGTGAGATCAGAGGATCGAGGCGGTCAAGAGATATCGTCGTTACTCGTCATAACAGATCGTCAGAGATGTTGGCAACGACAGCTTCCGTGTACTCCTCAGTTCTAATATGGCAGCACCTTTGGTAGATTATTTGTTTGAGGTGCCCCGATAAAAAAAGTCGAAATGCGTGACATCAGAGAATCGGGGCGGCCAAGAGATATCGCCGTTACTCGTTGTAACAGATCGCTAGGGATGTCGGCAACCACAGCTTCGATGTACTCCTCAATTCTAATATGGCACCACGTTTGGAAGATTTTTGGTTTGAGGTGCCCCGATAAAAGAAATCGATATGGGCGAGATCAGTGGATAGGGACGGCCAAGAGATATCATCGTTACTCGTCGTAAGAGATCGTTAGGGAGGTCGTTAACGATAGCTTCGATGTACTCCTCAATTCTAGTATGGCACTACGTTTGGAAGATTATTTTTTGAGGTGCGCCGATAATAAATATCGATATGGGTAAGATCAGAGGATCGGCGCGTCAAAGAGATATCATCATTACTCGTCGTAACAGATCGTCAGGGATGTCGGTAACGACAGCTTCGATGTACTCCTCAATTCTAATATGGCACCACGTTTGGAAGATTTTTTGATTTAGGTGCCACTATAAAAAAAATCGATATGGGTGAGATCAGAGGATTGGAGCGGCCAAGAGATATCATTGTTACTCGTCGTAACAGATAGTCAGGGATGTCTGTAAGGATAGCTTTGATGTATTCCTCAATTTAATATAGCATCACGTTTGGAAGAATTTTTGCTTGAGGTGCCACGATAAAAAAATCGATATGGGTGAGATCAGAGGATCGGGCGGCCAAGAGATGTCATCATTACTCGTTGTAACAGATTGTCAGGGATGTCGGTAACGACAGCTTCGATGTACTCCTCAATTCTAATATGGCACCACGTTTGGAAGGTTTTTTGATTTAGGTGCCACGATAAAAAATTCGATATGGGTGAGATCATAGGATAGGAATGATCAAGAGATATCATCGTTACTCGTCGTAACAGATCGTAAGGGATGTCGGTAACGATAGCTTCGATGTACTGCTCAATTCTAATATAGCACCACGTTTGGAAGATTTTTTGTTTGAAGTTCCCCGGTAAAAGAAATCGATATGGGTGAGATCAGAGGATCGGGGCGGCCAAGGATATCATCATAACGAGATTATAATCTCTGTGGAAAGGTTTGTCACAGAAAACTTAGGATATCCTGGCCGTCCATATTTATATACAGCCTCCGTAATTGAGGAAGAAATCATATCTACTAGCGACATCACACAGTAGCACAGGTGCTGTATAAGCACTTCATGTGTACTTAATTGGAAGCGTTATTCATCTACATAATTAACATTTGCAATATTTGTAAAATTTCTCAAACGAGATCACACATAGTTGTATGACTAAATCTTGAAACTTAATTAATTGCGCAATTGAGAGTTTATAAGGGGGAAAATGGAGATATTGATGAAATATTCTCCTCAATGAATTGACAAAAATACGCCACGCTGTAGAGTGGCGCCAAGTAGATCCTTTCGGGCACTGCAAGAATGCAACACGAACATTTTCAATCATTTCTGGTGCCTGAGCAATCCTTTTTCTTCCTCCCGGTCACGGTTGCAGGCAGATGCTGTTATTTTAAAGGATCTGATCCATTTCGTAATGGTGTCACCAAATGTCATTTTCCCAAATCTTCAAATTAAAGTGTCGTCTGAGTAACGCGTTGTAGCAACTATATTCTTCAAATATCTTTTCACAGCTAAAAAATGATATTCACCAATTCATCTGTTGATGTCAAACAAATAAATACATGGTAGCCTATTAATAACATTATATCATCGATGGTCAGTCAAAATACGTTAAGAATGCTCAGTAAAGGCGTGTTTAGGTATGCTGTGATTTGTATTTCGTGAAAAATGATGGACGGCAGAGAGCAACAAACTTGCAACAACTTTTGCTAGATACTTGGTAAAAATACGGATGCAGATGATTATTTGGGCAAATCACTTATTACTTATGACACATGCAGCCGATTCAAAAACGCACGAATGTCAGTGAATGATGATGAACAGTCAGGGCGCCTGAAAATGTGCAAAGCAGTCTCAGCAAACATTCACAGTATTTGCTCAGTTGTGGACGTGTCAGCGAATTTGATCACTAAATTGATTTCCAACACTACACAGTGCGCACCAAAAGTAGGACCATGTTAAAGTGTGTCCAGAACTGCAAAATACTAAGTTTGTTTGTTTCGTGGTTGAGACGTTGGTATGCGAAAATTCCGCTGATCCTATTGGACTAGAACTCCTTGGTCATTTAGCCTTGCCTACTAGAATTTTACCGAATCTGGAGGAGTTCCACCGCATCCTTAGGGTGTAGACGAAAACATGCTAACCACTATACCAATCGGGACCGGCACAAAGCACAATGAGGAATGACCCAGATTGTAGTTCAGTAAGAGTAAAATTTAGAGCTACAATTTAGAATGAACCAGCAATCGTCTCAAAATAAAGATCATGTAGCACCAAGGTCAAAAAAGAATATTTGACGTTGTCAATGCACATTAAATTAGAAATAATTATACTTTTATGATTATTGTTCTAGTGAAGTAGGTAATTATTGTAAATAATGTTTAAGCTGGTAGAGAAATATTATATATACATATTATATAGAGCGCACTCATTGCTAGGAATTCGAAAATCCGTGAGAATTGACTAACCGAAAACCAAATTTAAACTCATTGGTTTAAATTCAACATTCAAGTAGCAGTATTGAAAAACCAACTTGAGAAATGTTGTATAAACGGAAGACAATAGAAAATCAGCGCCTTTTACATGATCCACAAGAACCGTTGCAGAGAATCTGATATCTCCAAGTTACAGTGCCACTATACTGTGACAAGTTGAAATAATAATAGGCCCGGTGAACAATTCGTTACTAATTGAATTAGGAAAGGAAAATTATCAGTTGATTGAATGTGAGCGGCACATAAAGACCGCTCCAAATTCACCAAAATAATTATAACAGGCCACCGTGTGTTAAATAACAAGATAAATATGGAAATCCATCAAGTAGAGAAATTTGCGCTGAAGAATACAGAAATGTTAGTCTCGATTTAAATGAATTTCTCCATAACCGAGAGTAATATTTTGAGGTGGTAAATTAAAAGTTAATCAATCTTAAAAATATAATATAAATTGGATTTATTGTATTTAGCTAAATAAAGGTACACGATTTCTACTATTCATCTTTACAAATATTCCATTCATATTCAGGTAGAAATAGAAATACTTTTCTCTAGATAAGCCTATTTTAATCTTTTTAGCATCTAAAGTAAGATAACTCTATACAAACGTTTTTACTGTAACCAATTCATTAATTTACATTTAGTCAAATATTGCGTTCCATTTTTACTGTCTTCTTGTATGCGTTTTAATTTTTATCATACTTTAATAATTTTTACACTGATATTGCTAATACAAAGCTTGTACGCGATATAAAACTCTTCACAGGCAAATAATGAAGTTGGTACGGCCGATTACCTCTAACTCGAAATAAATAAACCTCTTGTTCAACCACCTAATTGATAATAAATCAACTAAACCGTCGCGGCCACCAAACAACAGATCTAAAATTGTTGGATCTTTTTTTTCTGTTTGAACTGAGGATCTTGCGTTAGAGAGCGTGCACCAAGACGGTAGAAGTAGAATAGGCTAGTCGTTTAATGAACCCTAGCGCTTAGTCTCATTTACAGCGAAAAAGCGTGGGAAAAAGATTTTGACAGTTTCAAAAAGGCACGAAAAACTACCGCATCCAACTTAACGACGAGTCGATGGGCCTACCCATATAATCGTCCTGATTAATATCTAATAGGAATTCCTTGTAAAAGGCAGCCAAAGATCGTTAACATAGAT
This sequence comes from Phrixothrix hirtus, assembly GCA_024586415.1. Taxonomy (NCBI): domain Eukaryota; kingdom Metazoa; phylum Arthropoda; class Insecta; order Coleoptera; family Phengodidae; genus Phrixothrix; species Phrixothrix hirtus. The sequence goes on along the minus strand of JAHWXV010734239.1, from coordinate 2,312 downwards.
CCAACACAAAATTCGAAAGCTATTGAATCAACTTAAAAATGCCACATATTTTTTTTCGTTTACTTTACCCTTTTTACTAGATTAATAAAAGTTTTGTTACCTACTTCTACAGTTATATGCGATAAATATAAAAGCATGTTTGAAAATGAACCGACAAACAACAATTTAATACATAATTAGGTTTTCACTAATACTAAAATACATAAACAAATAATCATGTAGCCGTTTATTAAAAAAAGACCGCGTAAATTAGATCAGTTTGAATGTAATAATTTAACGTGATGTAACTATACTTAAATAATGAAGTTTGTGTGGCCGTTGACTTCTAACTCAAAATAAATAAACCGCTCGCTCAACCACCTAATTGATCACAAATCAACTAAACCGTCGCGACCACCAAACAACAGATCTAAAATTGTTGGACCCTTTTACCCGTTTGAACTGAGGATCAGACATTAGAGAGTGTGCACCAAGAAGGTAGAAGTAGAATATGCTAGTCGTTTAATGAACCCTAGCGCTTAGTCTCATTCACAGAGGAAAAGTGCGGGAAAAAAATTTTGACAGTATCAAAAAAACACGAAAAATTACCGCGTCCAACTTAACTAGGCGGACGATGGGCCTACCCATATAATCGTCCTGATTAATATCTAATAGTAATTCCTTGTAAAAAGCAGCTAACGTTCGTTAGCATAGATCCAACTCAAAATCCAAAAGTTATTGACTCGATTTAAAAATTCCCACATATTTTTTTTCCCGATAGATTACTGTTTTTACTGCATTAATCGTTATACCTACTTATGTAAAAAAAAATTGTTATCTATTTCTACAGTTATATACGATAAATATAGAAGCATGTTTGAAAATGAACCGACCAACAAGCTGCTTTTTAATAATGATTGAATGATTTGATAATCAATTTAATACATAATTAGATTGTCACTAATATTAAAATAAATAGACAAATTATTTAAAAAATATTGCGTAAATTAGATCAGTTTTAATGTAATAATTTAACGCAACGGAACTATAATTGTAATGAAATTTGATATTTACTGTTTTTGTATATAATAGTCATAATTTGACTAAAACACACACTATAATTTATTTCCGCGTATTTTAACTGCTTTGGTTCATTTCTCGATTGGGAAAAATTGAGTTGACGGAATTTTGGATAATTAATTGGGTACGAAATTTTAGAAGCAAGGAGATTTTTAAATTTAATTTGAGGTCGAGCAGTGACGTATTGGAAACGTAATTGCAAGTGGCGTGTTATTTGAAATGACTTAACGAGATGAGTTTGGTGATGCAAGCTTGATGCATTACTAAGATAAGAGATGGGATTTGGCATTCTTTAGGTGTAGGATTTCAAAAATGCGTCAGGAAAGGTGATGCGCTCCTGCTATTCGCGTCTTTCCATCGACTCAAGCGAAATTATAGGGCACCTCAAGCGCCTGAGTTTTTTGAAGAAGATTACATCTCGATAGGCTCTATGTTTAAATGATTATCTCTGGATCGGCTCCAAGTCTCCGTCATTTTTAGGGCGATCGTTTGGTACAATGCCAGATGAAGGTGGGAGATGGTCCGTAGTAAGTGTATAAAGAGGCCTCGCTGGTGATTAAGCGAGGCTACTTTTATAGTTGACGCAAACTTAAGTAGCTAGAGTCAAACGCAATACAATTTGTAAGTCAAAATCCCAGCTATCTAAGTCTCCAGTTTGGTTGTCAATCAGTCATGGATGGGATAAAGATAAAAGTGTTATTTTGAGAAAAAGCAAATTTGAAAGCGACTAAAAACTTCAAAATATCTTATATACTAAAAATAATCAAATTTAATATAATTAGTGCTAATGCCTATTCAAGGCGTTTCCGCGGTTTAACTGTGACGTAATCGTATTTTTTAATTATTTTATTTTAACATATTGTAATATTTAATTATCAGAATTATGTGGATTAAACTTTTAATTATTCTATTGATAAAGACGTGTTTTAAATATGTTGCGTATAAATGTGTAGTTTAAATTGTATGGAAGCAGACGCCATATTTGTATACGTTTACTTGTTTAGATCCAGTGGTAGATGTAACTGGAATAGATAAATAAGCTTTATTAGTCTTTTACAAAGTTTGCATACGTGATAGTACATATATAAGTATAAATAAAGCATGAAGCATATTGCATAAATAGTAATCATGGAATACGTAAAAATTTATAATCTATAGTTGGATTTTTTTATCTTTGCAGCTATGTCATAGATGTATAGTTAAAGCTTCGACATACTTAATAAACTTAACGTTAAATTTATATACATATGTTA